>JANSMH010000123.1:0-72409 GCA_029299595.1 Grosmannia serpens
CCCTGTCTTTTCTGTGTTGCTCGCCTCGTCGCGCTAAACATCTACATCTACCCACACCAAACCCCCCCCCCCCCTGCGCGCTTACTAGTATGCTCCCCCCCCCCCCCCCCCCCCCAGCCTCCCCTATAAAATAGAATCAATTATAGCTGCGGCAAAGCGACATATTGCCTCGGCACACGCGCCGCAGCTAACCAGCATTAGCGGCTGGCGAATTCGTGACCAGAGCCCTGGCTAGTTTTACGAGTCCGTCTCTGGGCATGTGTAAGACTCGTCGAACCTGTAAGGCCGCGCTAGCCGGAAACAGAGGATCGCCTCCAGCAGTCTCGTCCGCCTATAGCCCTCCAGGCCCTCCTGCCTCTTGCCCCTCTCCTGGCTGTCTGGGTTATCTGGGGAAGCGGAAGGCTCAAAGGGCCGGCCTCCTATTTGTTCGGATTTAACCCCTCATTGTAAGCAGCCGCCATCTGCCTCTCCCTTTGCTTCTCTCTCCTGCGTCTCGTCTCCGACTCCTCTCCCCCCCCGCCCGCGCGGATCCCGTCCTTTTCGGCGCCCAGAGCAATTGAACCCTTCAATTGTCCTTGCCCATCTCCACCCGTCTCTCCATCACCGCCCCGGCCTGCCCGTCCCGCCAGCCATGGACCAGCAGCTGCCCACGTTTGAGTTTATCCTTGAGGCTTTTGTCGATCCGTCTTCGGTTCGCGACGTTGTGCGCGGTAAGAGATTTGAGCGAATTTAGACCCCGTCGTTGCCAGCAACCGGCCTTTTCTTTTTTCGCTTCTCGTCTTCTAACGGCCAGACAACAGGCATCCTGCACACCATCTTCTTCCACCGCTTCTTTCCGTCCGTCCTCCCTCGCACCCGCGACGTCCTCGATCTCACCCTGCCCTACATCGAAAATGCCGAACTCGAGACCCTCATCGACCAGCGCACCGCCATGCTGGTGCGCCAGCTGGAGGCCGAGCGAGGGGCCGGACAGGGCGCAGGGGCTGGTGGCGGTGGAGGCCTAGGATACGGCGGCCCTGGCGTCGGCAGCAGCAACCATCGCGGTGGCCGTGGCCAGGTATCCGTGCAGTTCTTCGAGAAGCGCCGCCGGAAGGCCTGGTACGTCATGCGCGGCGGCGAGGAGGAGGTCTGCTGGGAGAGCTGGACCGTCAAGGTGACCGTGGCCGAGCCGCGAACAGAAAGCGGTGGGTGCTTGCAGCAGGAGACCACTCGTCTCCTTTCCTCGTCTCCTTTCCTCGTCTCCTTTCCCTCCCTACCATCTCGCCATCCTGCCATCCCGCACTGACTAACGCAACCCAGAACGCGTCAAGGTCCGCCAGGCCATGGAGTCCACCCTGCTGGCCGCCGTCATGAAGATCGTCACGTCTGTCAACGCCCACAAAGACCACATACCACCCATCACGACCGCCGAGTCAAACCCCTTTCCCTACCAGATCAACGTCAACCAGAAGGAGGCCGGGTGGGCCACGCGCATGGGCATCTACTAGACATGACCTCTTGCTGCCCCGACACAACGATAGAACTGACATCTCGTGCTTTGCTTTTGCTGTACTACCGCCACACACATACATGGAGATACAATACCTCGGGGGATCCGTCGGGCATGGCGTTCAACTTTCGGCGTTGCATGGGGGGTTTTCATCGGCACCTCTTGATTTCTTCCGTTTACTTTTTACTTTTTAATCCTATGCCTTGTTGGGGGGGCTCATACGAAATACCCTCATCAATATCACTTGTCTGGAGGCTCTAGAACTGGGAAAACATGGCGCAGGAAAGGACTGATCCAAATAGAGACACATAAAGCGTGGGCAATCGAGGCCTCGCCCGCTTTCGCACATGTCGGGGTACGCACGTATATTTCGTTATTGCCTGTTCCCAAGATGCTTCACCATACCCTTAGTTTTCCAACCAACTCCGGAATTTCCCCGAGTGTGGCCCCTTGAATTGCTTCTTCCATATCCGCCTTTCGCTGTGAAAACGACAGGTTCCACCAGGACTTCGACTATAACAGAAAGCCCCCCCCCCAAAACTCAAAAACACGTAAACCGAACAAAACTGTTGTTCCAACCAGTACGGGCTCCTGGCCCAAGCTGGAACCTTCTTCCAGTGGGCCCCAAAACAGAAAGAGAAGAAAGACTCGTAACTTCAAGTAGACATATCACCCCCAAGAACCTACTCATCGCAAAGCAGCCAAAAAAATACCAAAAAAAACATGAGCACCGAACAGATGGTAGATAACAGCCGCCGAAAGGTAGGAGAAAATGTGGAAAACGCAAAAAGAAATAAAACGGAGAAAAAAAATAAGAAGGAAAAAGAGCCATTAAGCGGATAAGGGGGCATAAGAGCAAGCAATAGCAGGCAGCCAATACAATAAAAAGGTTGCCGTCCGTTTTCGTACAAAAACTGGACTACCTGACCACAACGTGCCTCGTTCCTAAGATGTTGCTTTCTTCGGAGACTTCATTAATCGTGGCAAAAAATATAAAAAAGCGTTAGAATTAACAGCCAAAAACAACAGCCAAAATTGCTTGGTCGCCATCAAGTTCTGACACCTGTTCTCAGAACGATGTCGTGAAGCTGCGGCCAAGCGAAGGCTTCTGTGTCCCCTTGAGCGACCGAGACTGGTGCAGGAACTGCTGGTGCCGCGGATGCTGCGGCTGCGGCTGCTGCTGCGAATAGCGCATCAGCTGAGGCTGCGCTGGTGGCGCGTTGAACAAGTGTGAATGGGACCCGATCTTTTCGAACCCCTGGAGAATATCCAAACCGCCAAACTCATCCACGTCCTGGATAAACTCGGGCGCGCAAAAATCATCCAGAGCAAAACAGGTGTTTTCGTCGCCCAGTCCCGAGTCAAGAGGGACCCCTGCCATGGAGGCAGAAGACATCTTGGACGGGGACTGGAGGCTGAAAAACTTGCTTGGAGACGAAGGCAAGCTGTCAAAAAATTTGCTGGGCGTGTCGAAATTCGGGCCCGGAGACTGTGTAGGCACCTTGAGAAACGGAGCTGACGTGATGCTACGCCGCGGTGCAGAGTTCGCCACCTCGGCCAGAATGTTGGCCGACTGGGACCGATCCAGCCGCCTCTTGCCTGATGGCGGCTTGACCGGAGATCCATTGTTCACGGACGGAAACAGGTTGGGAAGAGAGTCGTCTTGGAAGATCTCAAACGCACTGGCCAAACCGCTCGACTCCATGGAAAACCCAGCCTCGTCGGTGAAGTTGTACAGCGACTCATCATACGCGGTAGGGCTGCCCCAACCAGGGACGTCGTCTGCAGCTGACGCCATCCGCCTCAGCGGAGACGCGAGCATGTGACGAACCTTATCGCGGTGCATGCGCAGGTTTGTGCTCGGAGACACTGATGGCGGAGGCCGCAGTGGCGCCTTTAGCTTGACCGCAGGGGTCAGTGGCGGTGGCAGCATGTGGCCAGAGGCGTTCTCGTGGTGGCCACCATGACGGAGAGGCGATGAAGAGGCAGGATGGTATCCATTTCGAGACCGATTCTTAGTTGGACTATCGTACGAGGATGCACGTAGTCGGGCGATTTCCTCCTCAGCGCGGCCCCGCTTGATTCTTGAACGGTCAACCCCCTCGGATGGGAGATGGCGGCTGTTCTGGTTGCACCGGAGAGCAGATGATTCCAGCGACGAGATGTATCCGCTGTCATCTACCGAAGCTGACTTGCGCTTTCGCGCTCTGTTTGCGGAAGAGCCCAAGGGGGCTCGAGGTACGGGCGGGGGAGTACCGCTAGTTGCCTCGAGATGTCTCGAGATGGGAGGAGAGGAGTGTAAGGCGGCGGCGGGGATGGGTGAGTAGAGAGAAGAGTCAAGAGCAGAGAGATCCGCGTGCTCTGGCATTGCGCCCGTAGAGGCAGTCTTGTCGTTGGCCGCAAGCGACTGCTGCTCCTCGGCCGATCCTGAGTCGGATGCAATGATGGTAGCGTCGGACGAGAGCTCTGGCTGCTTGGTGGTGTGGGTGGCAGCCGCCGAAGACGTGGCTTGGGCCTCGATGCCATGTGGCATCGGCGGAAGCTGTGGCGGAAGCGCCGGCTCCTGGAAGCTCGGAGGCATAGACGGCAAAGACGGCTCCAGAACCGAAGTCGACATGACCTGAAGGCTGTCGCCAGAACCGGCAGGCTTGCGGGGGCCCTTATCCTTCATGAACACGTGCTCCATGCCCGGCTCGATAGCCCAGTAATTGCCCTTGCCCGGGTCGTCCTTGGGCCGTTCCTGCTTGACAAACGCCTTGTTCAGGCTGAGGTTGTGGCGAATGCTGTTTTGCCAGCCAGCGTCTTGGGGGCTGTAGAAGGAGAAGGTGTCCGAGATCCATTTGTAGATTTGGGAGAGCGTCAGCTTACGAGCTGGGGACCGCAGGATGGCCATGCCGATAAGCATGGCATAGCTGTGGCCGGGCTTGAGGCCGTCGTCCAGGATTGGCGGGAAGGAATCGGGTGGCGGTACCGGGCCATCATCGGCACGGGCCTTCTTCACGGGTCGGCTGTCCTTGATCGTGGCTGCTTCAAGCAGGCGCTTCCCAGGCGGTTTTTGATAGTAGCTCTCGATAGACAGGTTCAGCCCTGCTGCTGTCGGAAAGGTGATAGGAAGGCTGTTCTCCTTGCCCACGTACGAGGCAGCAACTCCGTCGACAGGAGGCTTCTGGGCCACGGTTTTGAACCGGGACATGAGAGGCTGCTTTTTCTGCATCGAATCTGTGGGCCGGCTCGTGTCCGTTGGAGGCTGGAAGGAGACCATGCTCAATTTGCTTGCGCCGTGTGCCGGCTGAAGAGGGGTCAAAGGCGAAGTGGTTGCGAAGGATCCCGCCATTTTCAACGGGGACTGTCTCGTTGCTGGCTGGAGTGGTGGGCTGATAATGACGCTGCTGCTGCTGCTGCTGGTGGTGTTGCGAGTGGTGCTGCTGTGTTGCGGAGTCTGGGCAAGCCGGCGGTGCGGTGGCTTTCCTGCCAAAGGCATAGGTGCATGGCTTATCATCGGGGCGGTCTGATCGAAAAACGCGTCCGGATAGATTTGAATGGATTCTGACAAGCTAGCACGCGGAGGCAGAGCCATCGCGGCCGTTCAGAGAGGGAAATGCGTTATATATCGCGCAGGAACGGGGCCGGATAAGGTGTCCTCGGAATCCTGTTGCTGAGAGGTCAGTCGGGACCAACGGCGGCTAGACGTGTGGTCAAGTCTTGGCAGTAGAGACCAGCACAAGAGGCGAGAGGCAGTGTATGCCGATTCCGAGTGCAGACGACAAAAAAAGAGACCAGTCTTACCTGTTCTCGAGAATCCAGACGCGTGTCGGTTGGCGAGAAGAGTTAATCAATCTGACGCAGCGGTAAGATCTCGGATGTCGGGGGGGCCGAGCGCGGTCCAGTCGAGGGAGCGATAGATAAGGCGCGATTTGCAGTCGAGGCGGTGTCGTGTTCTGGGGGAGAGGGCCGACTTGGGCGAGGAGACGCGACGTCGAGGCGATGAGGCGACGAGGACAAAGATCAAGAGTGTGGCGGGTTCTCGGAAGGAAGCTTGGAGACGAAAGACGGAAAGAGGAAAGGAGGAGGAGAAAAAGAGGGGGGGTTGAAGAGAAGGAGCAAGTTGGGGGAGAGGGAAAAGAGATGGGGGTGTGAAAGACAGGCGGTTCGCAGACGCGGAATGGATGGGGGTGGAGAGGTAAAAAGGGAAGGAGCATTCAGAAAGATAGAAGAGGGTCCTTTGGGGGGTACTTTTCGGATTGGCGCAGCCAGCCAGCCCGCCACATGTACTCCGCGCACTCCTTTAAGCCAGACCGGGCCAAGTGGGTTTTTACATGTACTCGTTCCCTTCCTTGGTACCCGCGATCGAGCCAGGGGGGGGGGGGAGGCGTGTGGAAAGGAAAGCAGTGGGTCTGAGCGGTGGATTGGGCAGCAGAGATGCAGGCTGACACGTCGACAAGGGATGGAGGCCAGTGTTCGGTCTCGTTTCTCTGTTGAGTGTTCTTTTTGATCTTCTATTGGCAGGGGTTTGGTTAACAGGGCGCCGAACTGGAGAAACGGTACGCTCGTAAGATTCTGACAAGAGCAGCGAAGCGAAGAGGTCTGGTGCAGGAATACAGGGGATGAGAAGTAGGTGAGAGGGAAATCAGGACGAATGTGAAATGGGAACGAGGTGGGTCCGTTTCGTTCAAGGAAGGCTATGTCGAGGGGAAGGAGGAGAAGAAACTAGCCCACACTATTCCTGTATGTGTATGTATGTAGTATGAGAACTGCAATGGAGATGGATGCACGTACTCCGTAGATGATAGCCCTGTGATCAGCCCGCGCCCTCGTCTACTATGTATGGTCTTCTTCGATCGGTCTGCACAACCGTGAGGGCCCAGCGGCGCGGCCTGATTCGTCGACCCGAGCCTGTTTTCTCCGTCGTTCTGTCTCGCTCGTCTCGCTCTCTCGCACCCTTCTCCTTGTCTCCTGCTGGCATGCGCCGTCGACGATCCGAGAAGACGAGACGAGACACGGTGAGACAGGATGCGCGAGACCCGATCAGGGGATGCAGGACAGTTGGGAAACCAATATCGTGAAAGCAATATCAACGACGATGAGGAGGATGCACGAAAGGGCGGACGTTTCTCCCTTGATTCGTTTCCTTTGGACCTCTTCTCTTAAGTTCCGCCGCGTTTCCCACTTTTCTTTTTTTGGATCCCCTCTCTTTAAACAGGGACACGGATACTCCGACGAGTTCTGGATGGCCCTGTATTCTGGCCTTGCTGGCGAGTACCCGTAAAGTGGGCGGATGGAGGAGAGAAAGGTAAGATAGCTGTCTAGCGCCCTAAGCCACTAAGAGGGTACAAGGCCGTCTGCGACCCAGAACCCGACCAAATGCAGGGAGAGAGAAGACAAATTGGGTAAAGGTTTGAGAATGATGAGGGCGGGGCGGCTGATTGGTAGAGAGGGAGGGTGCCGGCAGGAAAGAAGGGAAGGGGGGGGGGGGGGGGGAATCGAGATGCGTGCGGTAGTGCACGAATATGTAAGATGCTCGTAGCCGCAAGAGAATTCGTAGTCGTATCGCATCGCAGGTCCTACAGCGTACAGTAGGAACACCTGCACACACGAACACAGGAATGGAAATGCGGGATAGCCTGGCTTGCCCGACGTTGTGTGTCATCGACGTCGTGCGATATGCAGCAGCGTCGTGCACGAGACTCTACAATGTGCGGATGTGATACGGGGGGTGGTATTGGAGTTGGAGGGCGGTGAGGGCAGAGAGGAGAGAATGGGCGAATGATGGGGGGAGATGGTGCCGAGATTCAGCGGAGAGGAACGGGGCGCCGAGGGATTGGCTGGTAATTAGGGAATGCATGACCGCAGGCCACTGAACGCGCGCGACCCGCGTCGGACGCGCCAGTTTTGTTTTGATTAAAACGCCGCTGTGGCCAATCAGACCCCTGAATGACCCGCCTTCTGAGACACAAAACCCGATCGTTCTAACTTGCAAGTCTCCTAGCGCCAACTCACAGAGAGCTCGACAAGGGAAGGAGAGGCAGAGTATACGAGCTGCGCCCGGGATGGAAGCCAACGGCAAGCTGAAAAAAAAAAGGGCAGAAAAAAAAAGGAATAAGGCAAGGGCAAAAAAAAAAAGAAAAAGAAAAACTAACAGAAGACCATTTAGCGCATCCGGCCGTTTTCTATTTCGTCATGCGGTCCTCTTGCCAGGATCAGGGCCGCAGGCTCTCTCGTCGTCGACGTCTGCTCGTATCTGGCATTGTGCATTGGCAAGATGTCATGTGTTTCTTCTGCACGTCGTTGCCTGATGTTGCCCTGTGCATGGAGATGTCCTCATTCCTGGAGGCCAGAGAAGCCGACGTGGTATCATGGGAGAGAGCTCACACCGCAGGCCGAGGATGGGAGACGCTGTCGTCATCTGTCATATGATGGGGCGTCTCTGCCCTTTCTGCGTGGACGCTAAAGGACACGATGCTGGGCTGCGTCATTCCAGCCCTGACGATAAGTGATGGACTGCTTGGCCGTCGCATCAGATGACTGGCCGACCTGCGTGCTCCGGCCCGTCTGGACGGTCGGCATGGCCAGCCGGAGGCAGCCGGCAGGAATGCACGCACGTCTCCTGCTTCGTGCTGTGGCGGTGCCTCTGGCATGCTCCAATCTCGTAGTGTCTTGGCCCTGCCGCGACTTTGTCCGTACATAGTACGTGGTAGTCGGCAAAGAAGGAAGGAAAGCTGAAAAAGGAGGCGAAGCTGACGAGCCTGCAGCTCTGCCGTTCATCACATACCCATAGCATCAATATCGCTGCGAGCCGCATGTTCCGGAGGGAAGACGCTGCTGCTTGTCTCTCATCCGCCCCGTTCTTCACGCGTTCACGGCCGGCGAGTCGTCGTATCTGGCTCGTATCGTACGTGCGCCAGTTTCTTACATAGCGGTCGGATGTCCCAGCACGTCGCGTCCGCAATAGAAACGTGCATAAAGTGCCCTGACATAATAAATACGGCCCTGCGAAGGAGAGAGCATGCACGCCCTTGCCCGTCCGACTCCGCTCTGCCGCTCCCCTCCTCCCGCCTCAACCACTCAGTCCTTCAGGCTGGGTTCCCCGAACAGCTCCTCTCCCCGTCAGGAACACTACGCTACACCAGTCGCGCCGCCTGACTGGCTGCTGCCGGACAGCCTGTGCACATGCACATGCAATCCGGCAATTGCAGCCGTGCTTCCCATTTTGGGTCCCTTTTTTTTCCTCTTTTGCTTGGTCCTCCTTGAGTGGTCGCCGCTTGCCTCTCTGAAACGGCCGGTCTGCAGGAGACCTGGGTGGGACCAAATCTGAACGTGGGCGTGGCCTGACGACGAGCTTCTCAGCACAGCTGCGCAGCTCGTCTGTGGAGAGGGGACAGAGAGTGGCAGTGTGGCAGTGTAAGAAGATACTGTTACAAAGTACCAGCGGCCGGGCTTTTATCCGTATTCCCGTCAATCACGAAATCCCGCCTCGCATTTCCGCGCCTGTTTGGCGCAGCTGAGCGTCCATGCTTTCAACGGATATCTTGGCGTGTAATTTTAAAAAAAATTTATCAGATGCTAGTCTTCCAAGAACGAAATCTCCGTAGGGCTGTAAGATGGGCAAAGACGGGCTGCGCGAAATGGGACAGCCGAAATGCAGACAATCTGCACGCTTGGGAACCCCCCAAAATAGACAACACCCTCTTTTGAACTACACAGCTTCGGCACAAGACTGATTGCTTATGTGAACCAACACCGAGATCGGCTCTCTGAACAACCAAGCAAGCTAATAAACAAGAAAATAATATTCGACGTAGTATCAAAACTGGGAGAGAGAAAAAAAAACAATGGCTGGGGATGTCTACAGGAGGTGTTGGTGAATGCGAAGCCGTATGGACGGAAATCAGACGAACCATCCCGGCCTGTCTCTTGCTTAGTCCACACCTCCTCTCCAAACAGGCCTGCTCGCAGTCTCGCCTCGCATCCTTCCGCGCTCGCCGGCAACTCAGGTTTTCCGATCCAGCAGTCTTGTGTGCCCGTGCTTGCCGTGTGTCCAGTCTAAACCGCCACTAGTCCAGCACGCGGCCCGCCGTAGCAGCCACGCTCTTGTCCTTGGTCACCGTCTTCCTCAGCTTCATGCCCTGTCTGACCTCGCCCAGGACGGCCGATGACAGGCTGCTGCTGATGGACGATGGAGGAGGGGGTCCGCCGGCAGGCGGTGGTGGTGGTGGTGGTGGCGGTGGCGGCGGCGGTGGCGGCGCGCCGCCGGGGACACCCATGCCCGGAGGTGGTGGAGGCGGTGGAGGCGGAGGAGGCGCGCCGGCCGGGACCTCGGGAGCGGCAAAGCTGGGTGCCGGGCCAGGCGGAGGCGGAGGGGGTGCGGCGGGTGCTGACTCAGCAGCCGGGACAGGCAGCGGCTGCTCGGCCACGACCTCTTCTGCAGCCGGCGAGCTGACCTCTTTCTTGTCGCCGGCGGCAGACAGCGGCCGAGGCGGCGCCATGCTGCCAAAGAGCCGGGACGCCAGCTCGGCCGCGCTTCTGCCGCCACCCGGCCGGTCGTCGTCGTCCGAGTCCTCCTCCTCGTCGTCGTTGGCATCCGAGCCCCAGCCGTCGTCGTCCGTGTCTGCGCGCTTGCGCGTGATTGTCGGCAGGCGCGTCGTCGGCGCCGCCGTCGTCGGTGCAGCAAGCGGGTTGGTCGTCATGCGGTGGAACGGGTTGGTCGAGGCGCCGGCTGCCGGACCGGTGCTGACTGCCGGCGCGGCCTCTGCAGACGCCGTCGCCGACGTGCTGTCGCTGCCCGACTGCGACAGCATCTTGAAGAACGGGTTGCGGCTCTCCGGCTTGACGTCCTCGACGTCTGCGCTGGGCGGCGACGTGGCCGCGGCGACGGAAACGACGGCGGCTGCTGCCGGCTGCTCTTGGCTGCTGATCTGACTGCCGCCGAGCGTCGGAGTCGACGCCTGCGGAGTCACCTGCTGCGGACCCTCGTCGTCGGACGAGCTGTCGTCGTCGTCGTCGATCGACTCCAGCTGGCGCGTCAGCTCCTCCTCGCGCTTCCGGGCAGCCTCGATCTCTGCCCGTCGTGCTGCCATCTTGACCTCCTTCTCCTTGGCCTCGGCATGGGCCGCCTTCTTCTTCCGCTTCTCCTCCTCCTTCTTCAGCTTGCTCTGTCGGACCTTTTCCTCGAGGGCCTTGAGTCGGGACTCTGCCGACGTGAGCTCGTCATCTTCGGCATTGGCCGTGGGCCTGTTCAGATGAGGCAGTTAGCAGATGAGGCAAATGACTACACCATCAGGACGGAACAGAACATCACGTACTCAACCTCCCGCGCTACGGGCTGGCTTTCCACCGCCTCACTCTTCACGGGTGCGGCGCGGACCGCAGGCGGCGGAGGCGGTCTTTTGGTCTCGGCCGCTGGAGCCGATGTCGCCGGTGGCGGCACGCCTTGCTCCTCTGCGAGCCGTGCCTTGCGCTCTGCATCACGGCGGGCCGTCTCTTCCTCGGCCAGCCGTGCCTTTTCTGCACGCTCTGCCCTCTCCCGTTCTGCCCTCTGCGCAGAGCTCTCACCCCGTCGGTTGATGCCGAGGGCCGCAAGCCGCTCTTGCATCCGTTGTGCCGCCTGTTCCTTGATGTAGGCCGCCCTCTCCTCCGGTGTCTTGTACGCGGCATAAGACCCGCTGCCGGAGCTTCCGCCTGCCGCCGGGGCTGCTGCACGCGAGCCAGGGGCTGGGCTGTCGTGGCGAGAGCCGGGCGTCGAGTCTGTCGCGCTGGGCTCGACCGATGACGTGCGCGTATCCTGGCGCCGCTCCTGGGCCCGGACACGGTTGGACCGGCTGGACCGCTGGAGATCAAAGATGAAGTCGCGCACGTCGTCCTCCACGCCGAGTGCATCCTCCCAGCGGCGTCGCTCGTGCTCGTATGACGAGCTGTCGCCCGTCTCCTTGATGCTGCTCTCGATGCCCTTGGCGAACTCGCGCACGCTGTCCTCCACATCCTGCACCATGCGCTCGTTGGCCTCCCTTTCGTTGCGCACCTTGATGCTCTCCTCGTCCAGCCGTCTTGCCGAGTCGCCCGCGTCTTCCGTCTCGATCTTCTCGCCTCGCAGGGCCGCCGTTCGCTGCCGCATCATGGCCTTCGCCCGCGCCTTGACCCGGTCTGACTCCGTCACTGCCCCGCCAGGACCCGTGCCGACGACAGGCTCCGAGCTCCCAGGGTGTGCTTTGGCGTCTGTGAGACGGAAGAGCTCCAGTCTCGCCTCGGAAATCTCCTTCTCCGCCTTCCTCACCTGCGACGCGAGGCTCGGAACCCTGTCAGTCAGGCCCTGCAGCTGGCGCTGGAGAGCCCGCCTTTCCGCGTCCGAATCCCCGCTGTTGCTGATTAGAGACGCGTTCGGGTGGCTGTCAATGTCTTCCTGCAGTCTCCGAATCCTGCGGTACAGCTCATCCGCCTCGTGGCGATCCTTCCGGTCAAAGATCTCGTCTTCCTCCGCGTTCTTCTCGTCGCTGAAATCCAACGCGTCAAGCAGGACCTGTTTCTCCCGCACTCTTTTGCGCAGCTGTTCCAGCGTCATCTCGTCGTTGGATGTCGTCGACCCGGGGGATCCAGGGCGAGGAGACGTGGCACCGCCAAGTCTGCGCCGAGCACTCGACCGGTAGCCCACGGCCTCGTCATTGTTCTTGAAAACGGTGCCATCCTTCCGGTTGGCCGCAAACGCGCCGCCAGAGGCCCGGAACGAGTGGCTCTTGAGATAGCTGACGCCCGTCTTCTGAGGAAGCAGGGCCGCGCCCGAGTTCTTCCGATAGTCGGATTCCTGGTTGACCAGGCTCTTCAGCGTATCGAGCGACTCTGAGAAATTTCTGGTCGAGGGCGGGACCAGCTCGGGAGGCAGCCTGGCCGGCACGGGGTACCCGTTGAGCTTGCGGTAGATCAGGTGCATGGCCACGGCGAATTCGTCGAGATTCAGGCGACCCTTGTTCGCGCTATCGGCCAATGTCCAGATGCGCTCCAGGTCGGGCTTGTCTACGCCGCTCTGGCTAAAGATCTCTATGCCTTGGCCGCCAGCAATGTAGCCCTTGCCCATGCCGTCCCAAGCCCGGAAGATGTTGTCGTACTTGGTTTTCTCGCCCTTCGTGATGGCCCAAGGGATCTGGGCATTTCCTTGCAGGCCGGCCGTGGTGTAGTTGTTGGGCGCACTGCCGTCCTGGTTTGGCATCATCCGCGCCTGAAGAGCATCAATGTTCGGCAGGCCCGACGTTGGCGTGTTGACCAGGCCCCATTGGCCCGGCATTCCCGTGGGCTGCGCGTTGAGCGGAGCAAGCATGCCGCCGCCAGCACCGCCGAACCCTGTGGGCATAGGCGGCATAGGCGGCAGAGGCCCGGCGTAGCCGGCTGCCTGGGGGTTTTGCTGCAGCCCCTGGAACCCCGTCTGCTGTGGCTGCAGGCCTGTGGGCTGGCCGAGGAATCCAGGATGCTGCTGCTGCTGCTGACCAGGGTAGCCTGTCATGCTGGCCTGCAAAAGCTGAGAGCTCGACGGCTGCGGCTGTGGGTGTTGTATCGCCGGGGGAGGAGCAGCTTTCTGCCTGGCAGAGCCGCCGGCACTCTCCTCTGCTATGCTGAAGTTGATAATGTCGACCATGCTTGACACCTCATTTTTAATCGTCGTAGGAAGGGCGGGGGGCAGCAGCTTGCCCGTCAGCTTCAGGTTGCAGAGGTACATAGCCAGTGCAAACTCGGGGAAGTGAAGCTGCCCGGAACGCGTCGTATCGGCCAATGTCCTGTACACAAGCCAGTTAGTCATGGAAGAGCCAACGCATGCCTATTTCCCCCGTGGTTTGTGGACACGTACCAGACTTGGGAAAGCGAGTCTCCGTCCAGTCGCGACCGCAGTAGGAGGTCTCGGGCCTTTTCACCACTCATCGTGGTCTGCCCG
Organism: Grosmannia serpens; assembly: GCA_029299595.1. Lineage (NCBI taxonomy): Eukaryota > Fungi > Ascomycota > Sordariomycetes > Ophiostomatales > Ophiostomataceae > Grosmannia > Grosmannia serpens. The sequence goes on from JANSMH010000123.1 coordinate 13,401, forward strand.
ACGCCCACGGCCGACGTGAAGAGCGTCTCAAACTTGGCCTGATCTTGAGCCGTGATAAAAGACAGGCGAATGTTGGGGATCTTGGAAGTCGGCTGGACAGCTGTCGCTGGTCGAGAAGCAGCCCCTCCGGCGGTATGGAACGAGGCCGCCATCTCCTGGAAGCCTGTCGGCTGCGGCTTCATCGGTGCGGCAGGGGCGGCGAGGCCAGTCTGGGCTGGGAACTGTTGCGGCGCAGAGGCGTAGGAAACAGGCGCCTGCTGCGGGAGCGTCGGCTGCAGGTTGGCCTGCTGCTGAAGCTGCGGCTGCTGCTGCCGAAGCTGTTGTTGCTGGAACTGCTGCGGAATGGCAGGCACGGGTGGTGCGGCAGGCTGGAAGCCGGGCTGCGACAGCTGACCGGGAAAGCCGGTATATTGTGCTTGAAGCTGCCCGGATACTTGAGGCATACCCGTCGCTTGGGGCTGCAGACCCGGGTAGCCGGTGTACTGCGATTGGAGCGGAGCTTGACCGTAGCCGGTCGGTTGGGGCACAAACGGGCCCGGCTGCTGCTGCTGTTGTTGCTGCTGCTGTTGTTGCTGTTGATTGAAAGAAGCGCCTCCATACTGCGGCTGTCCCGGCTGAAGGCCATTGCCCCCGCCGAGAAAGGAGTTGGAGCTCGAGTACATGGCGCACGACGGGCCTTGCGAGGAGGCCGTTCGAGAGATGGGCGTGATGGTCTGAAAGATGAAGGAAACGAGCTGTGGTGGGGAGGAACGTGGGAAATAGACCCAAGAGACAACAGAAAGAGAACCGAAATTAGAAAAAAAAAAGGAGACGAAGCTAAGGCACCCGGGGAGCCAGGGAAGCTTCTCCAAGCTCGTCAGCTCAACCCAAAAAAGAAATGGGCGAAGCAGAAAAGACAAACGCAGGTGGCAAAGAGCGGGATGGGCGCAAACGGTTCAGGGATGTCGAGATATGATGCAGAGTTGGAAATTGGAGATGGGATGTGGAAGGATGACGAAGCTGTGAGACCGTCCCAATCTTGTGGCGCGGTTGGCTGGGCGGCTGCAGCGTTGGGGGGGACTGCCACACGGAACAGCAGGGCTCTATTGTGGCTGGGGGCCCCACTGCTAGGCACCGGTTAACTGAGCCATTTGTGAGACACGTACGCCACAACCACCAACTCAAGATAACCGCTCGTTGAAAAAGGCGATCTCATCATGTATTGCGTCTACTAACGATGTTCACTCCCGCAGGAGCGGGCGTGAATGAGATTACAGAAATGGCGAAAAATTATCAGACGCCCAAGGCCCTGTAAAGGAAAAAGACAGCCTGATCGTACACTTTTCTGGAGACATACGGGCCCAGTTGGCCCACGCACAAAGCATGCTTATGCGCATCTCCAGCATTACCGCCACCCCAGTTGCTAGGCTGCATAGCCCTTCGGCCATGCAAGAGCATCGGCGAACCAGCCAGTGCCCAATCGGCATCACTGCGCTCAGGCCCGCGATTTAAAGCTGGTGTGCCCCGTCCCATGTGGTTGGCGAAGCGCGCTTACTGGGTGGAGACAGAGGGGAAGTTGGTAGCCTCGTTCTTAGCCCAGGCCGCAAAGTTGACCTTGGCGGCGCGCAGGCTTCCGGAGAGGCCGAACTGGGTCTTGACGCCGTTGATGCGGTGGCTCGAGTTGATGTTCTTCACCAGCACAATCTGGAAGCAGGAAGCCGTGCCCTGGCGAGAGGCAATGGTCGAGTAAGCGAGGAAGTACTCCCAGATCTGGATCGTGGTCAGCAACAAGGACACAAGGACACAAGGACACACAGCGCACGAAAGGGGGGACAACATACCCGGAACCACCGCTTGCCATACTTGGCCTCGACCTTGTCGCGGTTGCCCATCCAGTTGCGGTACCACCGCCAGAGGGTGGCAGAGTAGTGGACGCCGACGGTGTCAATGTCCTTGATCTCGAAGCCGGCACCCTCCAGCTTGTCGACGACCCAGCCGAGCGGGGTCGAGGCGTCGGCGCCGGGGAAGATGTACTTGTTCATGAAGAGACCCCAGATGAAGTCCTCAAACTGCCAGTGCTTGCGCAGGCCAGCGTACTGCAGGTAGAAGATACCGTCGTCGTCGAGCATGTCGTTGACCTGGCGAAGGAAGCTGGAAAAGTGGCGGACACCGACGTGCTCGGCCATCTCGAGGCAGGTGATCTTGTTGTACTTGCCCCGGGGGACGGGGATCTCGCGGTAGTCCAGGCACAGGATCTTGCTCTGCTCCTCGGGGATGTTGACCTCGCGCAGCGCGCTGTTGCCCCAGGCGGTCTGGTTGCGGCCGAGAGTGATGCCGGTAGCCTTGGCGCCGTAGTTGACGCTGGCGAAGCGGGCCAGGGTGCCCCAGCCGCAGCCAATGTCGAGCAGGCGCTCGCCCTTCTGGAGGTCGATCTTCTCGCAGACAATGGCCAGCTTGTTGTCCTGCAGCTGCTCGAGCGACTCCTCGATGTTGGGGTCGGAGATGATGCCAGACGTGTAGATCATGCGCGGGCCCAGGAACCAGCCATAGAAGTCGTCGCCACGGTCGTAGTGGTCACGAACCTGCTCCTCATCTGGGGGGGTTAGTTCTGCTGTTGGATGTCTGAGGAAGAAAGAAAGGGGAGAGGAGAAGGGAGGGGAGAAGAGGAGAAGAGAAGGAGAAGAGAAGAAGAAGAGAAGAGGAAAAGATAAAAAATACGAAAACCGGACAAAACGAGAAAGAAGGGACGGAAACACACCCTGAGACTTGGAGTGGACGATGACCTCGGGAATCATGGTGAACAGAAAGTACTTGAGCACGTTGGCAGTAAGCTTGAAGGTGGCCCAGTCGTGGCGGTACTCCATGACCTCGAGGCAGTCGCCGTTGAAGTCGACCTCGCCGTCAAAGTACATCTCGTGGAAGGTCTCCATGGCGATCTTGGTCTTGCCATGGTACTTGGCCTTGTCGGCCGGCTTCTTAAAGGTGAGGTAGTGCTCGATGGGACGGCCGGGAAGACGGGCCTTCTCGTTGACGCGCGGGCTCAGAGACGAGATGGTCATCCAGTAGCCGACCAGCAGGGGGAGGGTGGTGAAGAGGGCCAGGAAGAGGCTGGTCTTCATGCCGCCGCCGAGCTTCCATGCCACATAGGTGGGAATGCCGACGAAGAGGGAGATGGCCAGCGGGTAGGAGAAGCTCTCGTTGCCGGCGCCGTCGGCCGGGAGGGGAGCATTCTTGATGGCAGGATACTGGAGAGGGGGCAGGAAGAGGCGCTGGTCAGCAGGGACACAACATCACCACGACGGATAGCGTGTCTGCCAAAGCTGGAGGCTTCGTACCGAGGTGGTCGGGACGCCACAGTCCTCGACCTTTTCAAAGGCGGGTTTCGGTGCCTTTGGAGTCTCGATGAACTCAAAGTCCGACTCGCTGCCGTGCTTGGACATGCTGGGCGAATATTCCACCTGCTGCTGAATCAATTGCAGACAATGGGGAAAGGGGGGGGGGGGGGGCGGACAGCAGGAGCAGGAGGAGGGAAGGAGGGAAGAGAGGGAAAAAAAAGATATCCTGACCGCTCGGCAGAGGAAGGAGGGGGAGAAACGGCTCTGATAGGGCTTGTTCCCCTAGGGGAAAATTCGAGTGGCATAGGTGGCTAGAGCCAGGGTGTCATAGTTAATATCTCGCACTTGTAGAGGACAACCCCACCAAACGACCCCACAAATCGCCTATACATGCTCCTCACTCCTCCCAGCATTTCACTGCAACACACCAACCCCCTGATTACACGTATACTCTGTACGTGTCCGGAGTACGGAGGGACATGTACGGGGTACGGAGGAGCGAGTAGGATACGACCATGTGCGAGTATGTGAGTATGTGGGAGTATGTATTCATTCACCGCTCGAACGGGCCAAGCCAGTGCCACGGGGGGCGTGCTTCTACTTTCAGTCTAGCTGGGCGTGCCGTGTGTCTGGTTGTGGATGGACCGGACAAGCATGCCCTACATGTTCCAGAACACGGCCGGGCCTGGGCGTCCCTATGGTCCACTGAGATACAGCCGGCCCTCCCAGGGACGGAGGGTGCGCGCAGGGCCCGGGGTGTCGACCTCGGCTGCGTCGGCGTAGTTGCCCATGGCGAGGCGGAGGGCGGCGGCGGCGTCGCCCACGGGGGGCATGTCGACGGTCTGGTCGGCGCCGGAAAAGTTGAGGAGCACAACGGCGGCGGCGGCCGGGCTGGCGGCGGTGGTCTTGGCAAAGACAAAGGTGGCGTCGTTGTCGGGGTCGAAGAGGCGGAAGTCGCCGTAGATGAAGAGGTCGGCGTGCTGCTTGCGCAGCTTGAGCACGGCCTTCCAGAAGCTGAGGACGGAGTCGGGCTCCCGCTGCTGCCGGGCGACGTTGATCTCGGGGTAGAGGTCGTGGACGCGCATCCAGCCGCCGGACGGGCGGTCGGTGAAGCCGGCGGCCGGGCTGGAGGCGTCCCACTGCATGGGGGTGCGGGAGTTGTCGCGGCCGAGGATCTGGATGCTGCGGCGCACGTAGTCGATCTCGGCCTGCACGGCCTCGGGCGTGGGCAGGGTGGCGACGGCCGCGGCCGCGGCGGTGCGGAAAAAGTTGACCGTCTCAATGTCCTTATACTCGTCGATGGGCCACGCTGGCGGCACGTTGATCATGCCGATCTCCTGGCCCTGGTAGAGGAAGAGCGTGCCGGACATGGCGGCCAGCATGAGGGCCAGCAGCTTGGCCGAGTGCACGCGGTGCGCCGGGGCGTCGCAGCCGAAGCGCGACACCGACCGGCCCTGGTCGTGGTTCTCGCAAAAGGCCGTGGTCCAGCCGTCGGTGCCCTCGATGAACTGCTGCCACCGGGCCACCGTGTTCTTGAGCTGCGGCAGCCGCCACGCCTGGAAGCGGTACTTGTCGCTCGCGCCCTGGCCAATGTCCACAATGTCGAACTGGAAGACCATGCTGAGCTGCCGGTCGCCCAGGCCCACGTACTGCAGCACGTGGCGCGGGTCCGGCGTGTGCGGCAGCTCGCCCACCGTCATCGCGTCGTAGCGGCTGAGCACCTTGTCGTTCATCTCGCGCAGGAACTCGTGCATGCGCGGCCCGTTGGCGTACTCGGACCAGCCCGGCTGCTCGTACACGTCCGCGTTGACAATCGGCGCGTCCTTGAAGTCGGCGTGCTTGCTGTACATGTTCACGCAGTCCACCCGGAACCCGTCGACGCCCCGGTCCAGCCAGAACCGCATCGCGCTGTCGTAGATCGCCTTGCGCGTCTCCTCGTTTTCCCAGTTCAGGTCGGGCATCCTGGCGAGTGGCAGGAGAGACGTGTGTTAGCTGACCAGCCCGACGCCCGACGCCCGACGCCCGCTCTCGAGGAAACACAAACTTACTCTTTGGCAAACAGGTGCAGGTAGTACTCCTGCGTCGTCTCGTCCCACTCCCACGTCCCGCCGCTGAAGTAGCTCCGCCAGTTGGTCGGCGGCAGCCGCGTGCCGTCGGCCGCAAAGCGAGGCGGCTTCCAGATGTACCAGTCGCGCTTCGGGTTGTCCCTCGACGACCGCGACTCCTTGAACCACGCGTGCTCGGCCGACGTGTGGTTGATCACCAGGTCGAGGATCAGCTTCATGCCCCGCGCGTGGCACGCGTCGATCAGCGCCTGCATGTCCTCCAGCGTGCCGTACGGCGCATGCACCGCCTCGTAGTTGGAGATGTCGTAGCCCATGTCCACCTGCGGGCTCTCAAACATCGGCGACACCCACACAATGTCCACCCCCAGCTCCTTCAGGTAGTCCACCTTGCTGAGGATGCCCGGGATGTCGCCCAGACCGTCGCCATTCGAGTCTTTGAAGCTGGCTGGGTAGATCTGGTAGGCAGTGCCCTCCTTCCACCACACCCGTTGTGGCGATGGCGGTGCCGACATGGTGCGAAATGGATGCGGATGCGGATGTGGATGCGATCACAAACGTATAGCAGCTGTCGAGACTTCTGGTTACGATTACGGTGACATCAACCGATCACCTGACAGTCAGCTGCAGTTCTAGAGGCAGACGGGCCAGTCGTATTAGCTTTTTAACCATAAAAAAACGGCCATAGAAGGAGGGCTTTGTCCACAGTTAAGTATGTGAGGCCCGGCGACCGGACAAGCTTTTCCGCGCGGTAAAGGGACCTGCAGCCTTGTACGAGTACGGAGTGCAGTTGCATGGACACCGTACGCACTCATTTGTCCACCTGATGACCGTGGTCCGACCCAATATTCCTTGGCCTAACCAAGTTTCTGTCCCCGTTATGGGGGGGTCGGGCAAACATCACGAGGAGCTATGCATCGACAACACACGATATCGAGCAGTTTCGGTACCCGTTAGCCCGAGCTAATGCCATAGCCGGCCAGCAGACTGAAAAGTCGATCAGGAACCCCCGCGAACTACCTGTGAAGTCGCTAAATTCCTCGCTCCAACCCGTACGTCCAGCGCTAGGAATTATCGTGCAACGCTTGGCCGAGTTCGACGGCCTGTGTACCAAGGCGCCGCGCATCGCAGATGGAAACCGGTTATGTGGTCGGCACTTTGGGGGTACAAGCATGCTTTGGATGAGCTCTTGGCGTCACAGCCAGTCAGGGTTGGTGTCTACACGGACATGTTTATCATCTGACTAACGTTTTATGTAAGACTCCATGTCCCTGTTTGTAGCATCTGCCATTCTATGTCTCTGCACCCCAGCAAAGAGGTGAGGCAGCCTTGGATGCACCGTCGGGAATCGAGGTCTTGCGCAGGCATTTCCGGGCGTCCACGCACATAGAACGACGGCCCGACGGCTCGACGCAAAACGAGGCTGGCCGTTGTATTAGACGCTTGACGAGACGTAGTCTCCCCGGCTGACGGCCTGTCGCTTCTCTCATCGCCGGTGGCGGTCGTGATTGCGGTGGTGGCTTCTGCTGCTGCTGTGACCGTGTCTCCGATCGTCACGGTCACGGTCACGGTCACGGTCACGGTCACGATCACGATCGCGGTCGCGGTCGTGGTCACGGCCGCGATCTCGTTCTCGTTCTCGCTCTCGCTCTCGCTCCGCCTTGTAGCTGTCCTGGTGCCGCTCCTCACGTCGCTCTCGCTGCTTCTCCTGCTCGCGCCGATACTCGTGCAGCTTGGGCGGCCGCTTCTTCTGGATGTTGATGCCCTTGGCGTTCCACGCCCCCAGCTCCTCGTCGCCCTTGAGCTCTTTTGCCCCCAGGCCAAGCTGGTTTGGTCGCCTCTTGACCTGCTTCACCTTGGAGCCGCGGTCCTTGCCGTCCCAGCCCATGCCGCGCAGGAGTGCTGCCCCAAACTCCTCCACCGGCATGGCCTCATACTCTTCCAGCGTTGATATGTCTGGCGCGTCGTGGAAGTCGCGCTGGAACACGTCGTCCTCGGAGAGCTCCGTGTTTGCCGTGCTTTCGATGACGAGTCGCGTCTTGGTCCTGTCGGCGATCGTCTGCCCAAGCAGCGCGCTCACAGCTGCCTTGTCAATGCTGTCCTCGTTGGAGCCGCTGTCGACCCCAACTTTCCCTCCGTCTCCGTCTCCCTCATCCTGCGCTTCATTCTGGCTGTCGTCCGCCTCGGCCTCCTTTTCCTCATCGCCGCCTTCTGCGGCCGATGCCTTCTCGGTGACGGACAGGCCCCATTTTATCTGCTTGTCTGAATCTGCCGGCTCCGTATCCTTCTGTGTCGTAGATCCTGCTGCCTGTGGCGGTCTCTGCTGCTGGTAAGGGCGGCGACGTGCCCTTGCCTCTGATCTCCAGTCTCGGTTCGCCTGCTTCTCGATGACAAGTGGCCCGCGCTTGGCCCGTGACCCGTCCTTTCGCCCACTTCGCTCTAGCTCTGCACCGTTTTCACCAAAGGCAGTGATGCGCTCATGGCGACCCGTTGTGTGGCTGCCTTCATCCGACCCTGAATCTGAGTCGTCACCCAGCCCAGGTCTAGCTCGTGATCGCTTTCCTAAGGCGGAGGATGGCGCTGGCCATGATGGCTTCTTTGTAGATTTTGAAGAGGAGCTGCCGAATTTTATGGCAATCCTAGACGTTTCTGGTTTCCCTGGTTCCGACATCTTCAGGTGTCGGCGGTCAAGCACAATTTGTTGTGTTCTTCGCCACCATGTATCTTATCTTACTGATTTGCATACTGAGCCTACCCTTACGCTGATGCAGAAATCTTGCCAGCCACACAGTGGCTTGTCGCTAATCATGTTGGATAAGACTAGTGATAGAGTATGATTACTCATCCACAGGAGCAGTCATTACTAGTGACTTGCACAGTCGCTCGTTTTAGCCCCGCACTGTCAAACAAACAGAAAGTCTTGAATACATGGCTGAGAAAAGTGTCGGAAATAATGGCAGTTTTTCGTTTTAGCGAGTCATCCTCTTCCCCAGCCGTGCTTTAATACGAGTACGAGTACGTTTGGCTTCGAATTGCTGTCCTGGTTATCAATCACAAACTTGCTAAAGTGCCGCTAGCCCACTAAGCTCTAGCGGGGTAAGCACCTCCAAGCATGCTGATAACACAGCCTGGGAGCAAAAATGCCTTTAGACTAACCCCTTTTCTAGGCTTTACTTGCCTTTTTTTCGTCTATTATTCACTTCCAGAACGTCCCAGCCAATAGCATCGCGCTGCCCTTCCGTCTCCACTATACCTCAGGCTGTCGAATTAGGGAGAAAAAGCAAAGAAGGGGGGGATTTGCAGAAAAAACACTTGCGTCTTCCGCTCTTTTCCACCGACAAACCCACTATCTCTGATAAACCTTCCCCCCGAGAAAAAAACAGCACTGTACGACCAAATTTGGGACGTCGAGAAAAATCGGTCGGGGTCAAAAAAGTGTCATCGTGAAATTAAGCATCGCCCCCAAAACACCACAACCTATCTTTTTTCATCATTGATATCACAAGTGCCCGTCTATTTTCGACCTGTTGATCTATTTTCGACATCCGTTTTGGTCAGAAACGGATGTCGCGACTACCCATGACATGACTGAGGCCCGGCCCGCAGACCGCCGCGAGCTTCTGCGAGTAAAGCGGGTGGAATACAGGTGAGCCCACGTTCATTTGATAGAGCGATTTTTTCTGTTCGTTTTGATGTACGATTCACGATGCTGATGACTTTTAGCTCAATTGTACGGTCGCGCAAACGGAAACTTCGCGAGCTTTATGCACTTGCGACCGATGGTGACGCCGCTCTAAATACTACCGCCTTCGACCTCGACGCGCCGCCATCCACACAGGCCGAAACAAAGTTTTTGATTGAGACGGATATCCTACAGTATGTGCACTGCGCATACTACAACTTTTATATTCGCGTGCTTCCGAGCTGCATGGGCCCATAGTCGTTCATGCACCTGCTAACTGTCTTTGCAGCTGCCGGCCTCTTAAAGATGCGCTTATACCGACATGGCAGGCGCCCAACTTCGATGTCCTGAAACGATTCCTGAATCCTGCTACGCCTCCCTTGGTCCAGAAGGAAGTAGGAGCTGTTGCGAAGGCGACTGTCGAGAGCAAGACACATTTGCCAGCACCCGTCGAACGCAACGAACCGCCGCGCAAACAGACAGACGAGACATCACCGCTTCTGGTGCCGCAGCATCATGGATCAGCATCCCCGGACAAGTCACCACATGCGCTATCAGCTGAGCCAACATCCCCCACCCCTCGACTCGCCAGTTCGGTGATACCTCAGGGACTCCCTCAAGCAACATCAGACTCGACGGCGGCGCAACGGAATGGGTTGACTCTTTCGCAGACAAAGAACCCCCGACCAACTCTGTTTGTTGGTCCAGAGCCAATTCAAGGCGGCCGAGCTGCGTTGCCTCAGCATCTACCGGATTCGGATCACTACGGCGACCTTGCTGCTGCACAAGACGCAGACAAGCACATGGACTTGCGCGAAGACATTGCTGTTGTTCACAACAAACAACTGCCGAGCGACCTATCCAGAGCCCCCGACATTCCATCATCACCCGATTCGACTGCACAAACGGCAACGACGCCAGCAGTTCACGAAGTCTCGACCAATACCAGCCCTGAGAACGAAGCCGACTCGTATGCCGACAGGGAAGAGCAAACGGCACATGAACATGGCGCTGACAAGGCACAACCCAGCCAGAGCTCGATATCTACCAACGATACTCGCGACGATACTGTAGAGGCGCAGCTTCTTCATGAGTCTGCTGCGGCAGACGAAACGCCGGATGACCAGAAAGCGCACGTCGGCGAAGCAGTTTCCCTGCCTGGAGTGACCGCAGCTCAAGAGAGTCCGGTGCCTGGAAAGAGCAATGGGGCCGAGGCCGTCGCACCTGCCGACGAGGCACCTGAGACGGCATCATCGACTATACAACAGCAGGTAACCGGCGATGAGACTCTTTCATCATCAATGGACGTTGATGGAACAGGACAATCGCAGCCTGGTAGTGACTCGACCAACGACGTCACAGCAACCGCACATGAGCCAATGGCTGTTTCTTCGACGACTATAAGCGTTGCAGTGGACGAGGCAGCGAAGTCGCCACCCTCGTCTCTTCTGCTCAGGGCCTCCGAACAGGACTCGGCTTTGTTGACGACCGGAGACTCTACGGCTGCCGCCACAGGCCTGCCCACGCCCAAGCCCTCGGCGGATGGGAATGATGATCAGCGCATTAGCGATCTCGTCGTTGCGGACAAGAACGGCAAGAGGAGGGCGCCCACGGTTCTCTTCGGCAGCCAGAAGAAGGCCAGGACAACCGAGCGTGTCGCTGCCTCCAACCTGGCAAAGGCCGATAATCTCCTGGCAGAGGACTATTTCACTCCGTTGTTCATTCAGACATTTGCCCAGCAGTCCAAATGGCTGAAAAACCTCGACCAACTAGTCCATCACGCGCGCAAAACCATCTCGACGGCTGACTTGCAGGCCTCCATCTTTGACAGCCAGTCCTGTAAGATCCTGAAGCGCGTCTATCACCTGCAACAGCAAGACAAGTGGTCGTTACGCCAGCCTAAGCGGTGCCCGGAGCCGATACGTACCAAGTCACACTGGGATGTTCTTCTGCAGGAGATGAAATGGATGCGAACAGACTATCGAGAGGAGCGCAAGTGGAAGAGGTCCACTGCTCGCAACCTAGCTGTCGCATGCGCCATGTGGGTTTCCTCTTCGCCCGAACAGAGAAAGGCACTCCAGGTCAATGCCTTTATCCCTCTTCGCCGAGAGGCTGAGGCCGACGATATGGCCATGATTGACAACGCCATGATCGATGCAGCCGCCAGTAACGAGGAGGATGATGCGGTGACAGGCGATCTTGAGCCAGTAACTCTCGACGAGAGCGACCTGTCCATGGATTTCGTGGAAACCATCTCTCCTTCGGCCATCTTTGCCATGCAGGAGGATGCTGTCATCTTTGGTCTGAATCCATCAGCAGCTTCAAACACGCTCCTGGCCGAGCTGCCTATGTATGGCTTACCTCTCGAAGTGCCTCAGCCCGACCTGATCAGACCCGATCACGACCCCGATGCCTCGTGGCGGCGTCCTGTGGTACCCGTCAGCAAATACATCGAGTCGCCGATTGTTATCTCTTCGAGAGGGCCACCGAGAAAGACAGGCCGATATGAGGTTCTGGGAGAGGAGAGCGACAGCGATGATGAGTTTGTCTACAGCACAGCGACTGGTCTACTGTCTACGATGGCCACGACGAACATGGCGGTGGATTGTGACGTTGGCCTTTTCGACCCATCCCTCAAGCCCGTTCGCGAACGGCTTCACGCCGGCCACCAGTTCCGGCCACCATCTGAATATCCGATGCCATTGCAGTGCTTCTACGAGTATAGGGCCCCGTCTCAGTGGACTGTTGCTGACGATGATCAGCTTAAGAAGCTCGTGCGTGAACTCTCCTATAACTGGTCGCTCATTGCGAGCATTTTGTCTACGAGATCTCTCTTTGCGTCTGGAGCGGAACGCCGAACTCCATGGGAGTGTTTTGAGAGGTGGGTTAGCCTCGAAGGCTACCCCAGCGACGCCTCTCGGTCGCCGTATTTCAAAATTTACCAATCGAGAATCGATTCTGCGCAGCGTGCCATAAAGGAGGCAAATGAGAAGGCCATGGCGGCGGCGGCGATGGCGGCGGCGGCATCGGCAGCAGCACAGCCGAAGGGAGCCAATGTGGCCCCCCATACGCCCGTGCAGAGGCGCCGGCCAACGCTCGCTGTCAGGGTTGAGCGACACCGCAACCAGAAGTACCTCGCAATGATCGAGGCCATGAGGAAGCTGGCAAAGAAGCGGGAAGTCACTCTTCACAAACAGCAACAACAAGCCCACGCGGCGGCATCCCGGAAAGCGAACGAGCCGGTGCAGCAGCAGAAGCCGCCCACGAAGACCCCGAAGGAGTATAGCAGACTGCGTTGGGAGCGAGATCAAAAAATGGCTGAGAGGATGGCGGAATTGGCACAGAGGCAAAACGAGGCTAATAGGAGGGTACGTTCTGCTCCAAGCCAGTCCCTCTGTCTCCGTTTTCTCACCAACACCCATGCTAACGTGAACAGCAATTCCTGGCCCGATCCCAAGGCCAATCTATGGCTGCACCTGGCTCTGTGGTTTCGGTTCCCCCCCAAGTTGCCGCCCAGATGGCCGCGAACTCCATGAACATGGCTGCCCGTGCAAATGTGGCCGGTCAGCATGGTGGCGTGCCCGGGCAGCCACGGCCTAGGATGCCAATGCAAGTGCCAGTAAACCCAATGGTTGGTCTGCAGGCACACATGGCGGCCGGCAGTGCACCGACCCCCCTGTCAATGAACAGCGTGCAGCAGGCGCATTTGCAGCAGGTATTGCAGGCCCAGCGTATGATTGCTCAGGGGCAGCAGCCTGATATCAACCTTGTTCTTCAGGCTCGTCGCATCCACGACCAACAGCGGGCTGTACAGCTTCAGCAGCAGCAGGTCCAACAGCAGGTCCAACAGCACCAGCACCAGCAGCTGCAACAGCAGCTGCAACAGCATCAGCATCAGCAGCAGCTACAACAACAGCACCAGCAGCATGCACAACATGCGCAACACGCCCAGCAGTCTCCTCATCCTCAACACCCTCAGCACCTGACACCACAGCAACAGCAGCAGCTGCAGCAGCAACAGTTACAGCAACAGCTACAACAACAATTGCAGCAGCAGCAGGTTCAGCATGCTCAGCAGCAGGCCCAGCAGCAGGCCCAGCAACAGGCCCAGCACGCTCAACATGCTCAGCATGCCCAACAGGCTCAGCACGCTCAGGTGCAGCACGTGCAACAGGTTCAGAGCCAGCAAATGGCTAAGGTTCCATCCGTTTCCCAAAGCTCGCCGGGTAGCGTGCGACCGGTAATGAACGGGATGGCTCAGCAGAATTTTATAGCAAGCTCGCAGGCTGGTATGCCCCCGTTCAACTCTGCCAACGCCACGGCCATGGGGTCTCCTGTGGCTGGCGCCATGAACATGTCGCCTTTGCCGGCTGGGTCTCCTCGGCCTGTTACTGCGCCTCAGCAGCTGCCACCAAATGTGATGGCGCAAATCCGAGAACTAGAGAACTCGTTCCGGGCTAAGAACCCTGCTCTCACCCCCGAGCAGGCACGAACAATGGCTTTCCAAAACTACTCGCAGATCATGATGCTGCAAAGAGCTACTGCTATGCATGCAGCCTCTGGGACTGGCCCACAGCAAGCCCTCGCGGGGACGAGCCCACGCCAATATGCGCAGCTCTTGAGGGCGCAACAGGCCCAACAAGTCCAGCAGGCACAGCAGGCCGGACAGCACCTCACGACAGCGGGTGCGCAGGGAGTGCAGGGTGCACAGCACCCGGTGCAGCGCCAGGGCTCGCCACTTACGGCGGCGCAGCTTCAGGCTGCGCAGAACGCGCGGCAGGCCAATGGGACAGCCGTTGCGAATGGGGCCTTGTCATCTCCCTCGAAATAAGAGCATTATTGTTATATTATTATTTTTGGCGACCAGCTGTTTCTTCTTCTAATGGGTTTAATGTTCCAGGCGGTGCGAGGTATGCTACAGGAAGCGAGCCCATGGAAATCTCCCCGACGGAGAGTTGGGTTAAAAATCATCGCAGCTCGTCGTTGTGTAAGATACGGCTCGGGAGAGTCTGCAGGACGTAAAGAGAGTGCGCTGGGTGGACTTCGTCTACGTACCTTAAGCTTAGTCCGATGGCCCCATCTATGATAAGATAAGAGATAAGAAAATAAAACAAAACGCGATAAGCAAAAACTTTCTGCTGGTTGGCATTGCTCGAAGCTGAAAAAGAAAGAAAGAGAACGTAGAAACAACAATCGGACGTTTCTCACAACACCTATGCAAATCTAAACCATTCTGCACAAAGATTGCCAACTATGAAGCGGAAGCGGGAGTCGAAAGACTCGACAAAGTCTGCGAAAACGACACAGAAGTCTGAAGTAAAGCCAACAACATCAAGCAGAGCGGAGAAGGATGCGTCGATCCGGCCGGTGAAGAAAGTCAAGACCCCAGCAGCGAGCGCAAAGAACGGCGGAGGAAGCTCAGTCGGCGTGTCGACTGCCTCTGCAGGAAGCAGCACTGTTACCGTCCTTGGCGATGCACCGGTCACGATACAGATTGTGGCTGGCTCATACGACCGCACGCTGCACGGCGTGACAGTGACGATTCCGCGCGGTGACAGCAAAGCGGTGCAGTTTGCCGACACGTTCCTGTTCAACGCGCATACGTCTGCGATACGATGTCTGGCGCTGTCGCCGCCGTCGCTGCCGGTGCCTGGACAGGCCCAAAAGGTGATGCTGGCAACGGGCAGCACGGACGAGCGCATCAACGTGTACAACCTGTCGGCACACCCGCCGGCGGCCTCGGCGAGCGCGGCAGGCGAGGAGGAGCGGAAGCTCATGGCGACGATGGTGCGGCGGCCGGTGATGGCGATTGCCGAGAGCAGCAAGAACCGCGAGCTGGGCACGCTGCTGCACCACTCGTCGACGGTGACGCACCTCTCGTTTCCGACGCGGTCCAAGCTGCTGTCGGCCTCGGAGGACTCGTCGATTGCGGTGACGCGCACGCGGGACTGGTCGCTGCTGTCGACGATCAAGGCGCCGGTGGCCAAGCCCGGCACCGGCGGCAGCATCCGGCGGCCCTTTGGCGACACGGCCGCGCCGGGCGCGACGCCGTCGGGCGTCAACGACTTTTCCGTGCACCCGAGCATGAAGGTCATGCTCAGCGTCAGCCGCGGCGAGCGGTGCATGCGGCTGTGGAACCTGGTCACGGGCAAGAAGGCCGGCGTGCTCAACTTTGGCCGCGACCTGCTGCGCGACCTGGGCGAGGGCAAGCATGCGCCGGGCGAGGGCCGCCAGGTCCTGTGGGGCCGCACCTTTCCTGCAGACGAGGCGGACGCGGACGAGGCGCCCACGGACGAGTTTGCCATTGGGTTCGACCGCAACGTCGTCGTCTTTGGCATGGACAGCCTGCCGCGGTGCAAGGTCCTGGCAGACGCGCGGACCAAGACGCACGATTTCCATTACGTGGAGGTGGACGCCGGAAGCGACAGCAGCAGCAGTAGCAGCAGCAAGCCATTCTCGGTCCTGGCGGTGGCTACGGAGGACGGACGGATCCTGGTGTGCTCGACGCGGCCAGACGACCTGGTGCCGGCGCCGGTGCCGGCCGAAGCGGCAGCCGAGCATGAGAGGAGGACGCCCTCGTCCTCTCTGCCGCCGCTGCCATGTGCACGAGTCGTCGGCCAGATCGGGGGCAAGGATCTGGGCATCAAGGAGCGCATCAAGGCATTCAAGGTGCTCTCCGTGATGGAGACGGCGCCAGGCGCAGCTGGCGGCAGCGGCGCGCCCAAGCAGAAGAAGAAGCTGCAGCAGGTATTTTACATTGTCACGGCGGCCAGCACGGGAGCGCTGCGCGTCTGGCGGCTCCGAGAGGGAGAACTGCGGCAGGCGGTGGAGAGCAGCCGCGGCGAGAAGGAGGCGAGCAAGGAAGCCGGGCAGATTGGCCAGCTGCTGGGGACGTACCAGACGCCGGACCGCATCACCTGCATGGAGGCGTTTGTGATGATCCCGCGTCCGGACGGCGTGGAGGAGAGCGAGGACGAGGAGTCGAGTGCGGGCGAGGAGGACGAAGACGAAGACGAAGACGATGACGGCGACGAGTGATAAAAACGGCGATGGAGGCAGGAATGTCAGAGGGTTGGTCGGATCCGGGTGCATTACTTTAGACGGCGCGATCCTTGAAGAGAGGCAGGCAGCACTGGGAATAGAATCCAAGCCGCGTGTCGCAAACATGCTTCCGATTCGATGTGCCGGTCGAATACAGCGTATTGGTCGCTATACGAGTCTGGATACCTGCCGAAGATGCACTAAGCATGCAAAGCAGGCGCACCTCTTTCCCATACGGGGTATTACCACCGCATGTGCAGCCGCACAGAGTGGGGTAACAGGAATCACCGGCAGCAGAACAGGGGCTGTCGGAACACACACTGTTTTTTCGCACGGCCTACAATGCGTTTCGACCTTGTTCTACTCGTGCTCGCGAATGATCTCCAAGACGGTCTTTCCCAGGCCGCCCTTGCCCCTGTACGTCTGCTCGCACGCCTCGCGCACCTTTGCAATGTCCCTCACGTCCACCTTTGCGCCCACGACCGGCACCAGCTTCCCCTCGTCCACGTATCCGGTCAGAGCATCCAGATCCTGCGCGCTCGGATGCATAAACAGGTACTTGTACTCGACGCCCCAGCGCCAGGCGCGCAGCCGGCGCAGCCGGTCCATGCCGTCGAGGAGGACGCGCACCAGCAGAGGGATCCGGGGGTGGTCGGGCCGCTGCATGATGCCCGACGACTGGAGCGTCGTGGCCGAGGGCGTGGTGGAGATGGAGACGATGAGGCTGGTGGCAGGGACCATCAGGGAGAGAAACGGCATGGCCTGGCCGGTGGTGTCAAAGACAAAGTCGACAGAGCGTCGGGGGATGACGCGCAAGGGGTCGTCCCGGGTGTAGTCAATGACTGGCAGGCCTGGGTCAGCGAGGCCAGCGGATAGACGAAATAGGGAGGGAGACAGAGAGAGAGACAGAGAGAGAGAGAGAGGGAGAGACGCACTCTGATCCACCACGCCCTGGCCAAGCAGCTCGGGGACCTTGGCGATCTTGGACGTCGAGACGGTGGTGATGACCTTGCCGGCACGAAAGACATTCTTGGCCAGCTGGCAGGCATAGGCTCCCGTGCCGCCCACTGTGGCCCGCGAGACCGTCGAGTCAGCGCGCTGCCGCCATCACGCCGTTCCGATACCGCACAGGGAGGGGGACACACGTACGGCCGGCAGGTATAAAGACGGTCTTGCCCTCCAGCGAGCCTCGGTACTGTCGGAGCGCCTGGAGTGCCGTCAGGCCCGCGAGCGGCAGGGCAGCGGCCTCGCTGAAGGAGAGGCTCTTGGGCTTGAGAGCAACGAAGCGGTCCGCACACTTGGCATACTCGCTCCACGCACCTGTCGTGAGGCCATTGTCAGCTCCAGACGGGACCCGTCCCACCAGCAGCGCCTTCTCTGGTTTTACTAACCTCCATTGGCCTCGGGCAGTCGTACGTACACCTCGTCCCCAGGTTTCAGGCCGCGCACTGCGTCTCCCGTCTCGACGACCGCGCCCGAAGCGTCGTATCCAATCATGTACGGGAATCTTGCCAACAGGAGGGTGGGAACATGCGTCAGCTCGGGATCCCGAGGCAGTCCTCGTCGGACCGTGTCAGACCTGACTCACTGCTCTGTTATTATCATCTTGAATGCCCCGCCCGCCTTCTTGACGTCGATCGGGTTGATGCTAGACGCATGCACGCGGATAAGCACGTCTGTCTGTTCCGTGACCTTGGGCCTGGGCATCGTGGAGAGCTCATATCCTGCCGGAGCAGTGAAAGCGGGCGCCGTGATGGAGAGCATATCGGAGGCCATGGTGCCGGTCGAGCAGGTTGTGCAGAGATGATGGCAGTTGCATTGATTGCAGAGCAGGACTACAATATATACAAGATCGGGCCCTGTGAACCTCCAGCCAAGGCTGTGATTGACAACCACACGCTCGAGCCGAACTATGACCTTCCATGCTCAGTCAGCCGACGTCAACAACTTGTGGGGCCAATATGCTGCGGGATCTCACATGCTTCTGCTGTTGCAAAGGCCGTCGGGCAGACCACTTGAATCCGGGGTGGACCCACCTCTCCGTCGGTCGAAGTTGGCCCGGTTTTTACAGCGGTTCTTCACATCATCGCCGCAGGGGACTAGAACGGTCTTTAGGCACGTCCTTGCTAGTGATCTCAAACAATACGATCTCTGTAGTGTCGTGCGAGTTGTAGTTTAGTCTCTTCAGTGTCCGGAAATAAAAGGCGGTTTCCGCATTGTACTCGTACTCCGTAGTGCAACGTAGTCTTCATGACAGGCGACCTGAGACTGATGGCGAATCGGTGGATTTTCGACCCGTAAGCCATCTCCTGCATCCGCTCCAGCCCATCGCCGCTCCGTCGGCTGCACTTTCGACATCGTCAGACTCTGCCTTGAACAATTTAAATACACAGCTATGGCGCAGAACATTTCTTCTTGTCTTTTCTTTCTCTAGCAACATTCAACAGGCTCTAGTCCAAACATCTAGTAGATTACAATCACACCCAGACACATTCAGCCACCATGGCATCAATAGGCTACCTTCGACCGTCCATGATCCAGCAGAACTTCCCGGGTACTCCAAAGTTCACAGAAAAGGACATTCCTGACCTCTGTGACCGGGTACGCAGCCTCAAGCCAAACCCTGACACAAGGATTCAAGCTGACTTGTCAAACGTGCGCAGGTCTACATTGTCACCGGTGCAAACACAGGTGTTGGCAGGGAGCTCACCCAAATTCTCTATGCCGCAAACGGTACGGTCTATCTGGCCTGTCGATCAGAAAGCAAGGCACAGAAAGCCATTCAAGAAATCAAGGCCGCGGCGCCTGGTTCCAACGGCAAGCTCGCGTTCCTGCGTCTTGACCTGAGCGACCTGAACACGATCAAGCCGGCGGTCGAGACGTTCAATGAGAGAGAGGACCAGCTGGACGTGCTCTTCAACAATGCCGGCGTCATGGCCCCGCCCGAGGACAAGAAGACTGCGCAGGGCTACGACATGCAGTTGGGGACGAACTGCCTCGGGCCCTTTCTGTTCACGGCCCTCCTGACACCCAGCCTGAAGCGAACGGCAGCGATGCGGCCCAGAGGAACGGTGCGCGTCGTCTGGGTCGCGTCCATGGCGGCAGAGCTGTACTCTGTCAAGCACGGCATCGACATGAGCAATCTCAGGGGAAAGGACTACGTCAGAAAGGCAGACCCGATGACGCTGTACGGCAACAGCAAGGCCGGGAGCTATCTGCACAGCTTTGAGTATGCGCGCCAGCACCAGGACGACAACATCATCAGCGTGGTACGCTTGCCGCTTCCTGCAGCGTTGCATCTGGGCGTCTCGAGCTAACAGCGGTCTCAGGCGGCGAATCCCGGAAACCTCGACACAGATCTCTACCAGACGACGAGCGATCAGGGCCTCTTCCTGCGGATGAGCTTGCAGATGTTCACAAAAGTCATGCTCCATCCCCGGATCTATGGCGCCTACACCGAGCTGTTTGCCGGCCTGTCGCCGAGCGTGACCGTGGACAAGACGGGACAGTGGAGTATGTCGGCCAGCTTCTGCGAGTCTTTGGATGGCGGATGCTAACACGCTGCAGTTGGACCGTGGGGCCGCTTCTTCCATATCCGCAAAGACATCGCGGTCGGGGCGAAGCCGGCTTCCGAGGGGGGCCTGGGGGTTGCGAAGCAGTTTTGGGACTGGAGCATGGAGCAGGTGAAGCCTTATTTGAGCAGTCGAACGGGAGTGCAGAGCGGTAGAGCGGTAGAGCGGTAGGGCAGTAGGGCAGTAGGGCAGTAGAGTGTAATAATAGAAGCCTTGCTCTCTAGCGGCCGAAGCCGTGTATAAGCAAAGTAGCACAGTGCGCCCCACCGCAGACACTAACGCGATCAAGGTGTTCTGTCGGAATGCGTGGAACAGGTCACAAGGGCCATAATTCATTCCATGGGGCTTCTAATAATAAGCATGTGAAAAATTCCTCCACTTGCCGCTCTTCCCTATTTTCCCCATCGCTTGCAAGCTGAAGCGCAGCCGCCTGCTTTTCCGACATGACACTTGGAAGCGGAGGATGAGACATGGGGTTCCAAGATGATGGCGCAAGTAGTACCGAGAACGCATGTTTTAAATTAAAAACCCCCTAACAAACTCCACCATAACCTGCGCACAAAGACGCTGCGCGCTGCTGCCAAATCGCCCGCACTACTTCTATTAGGCCGTAACTATCCTAGCGCTCGGCTTCCCCAACGTCTGTCAGCCAGCACGTTTTATTGTGGGAGCTGGTTTTTTTCCATCCGGCCTTGTTCTGTCTCCGGTTCTGTCTCTCGTTCAGGCTCCTCCTACCTACTGCGCGCTCTGTCGTGTGCCTGCTTCGAGACGTCCGCCTCCAGCCCATCTTTACCGTCCTGTCGTCCTGCCGTTACGTATTTGGCCAACGCCGTCTCGTCTTTCCACTATTATACGACCGGCACGACAGAACATCCCATTTGCTCGAATACCCTCCCGACACCTCTCTCCGGTGGTAAGATACACCCCGGCAGTCGCGCATCCTCGTCCGTGTCCTGCTGCCTGATCGAGCTACCTGGGCGCCACTTGTCTTTACCGTCTCCTATGCCCCAACAGAACGCGTGGATGGACATGGAAACCGGACTGCTGCCTTAAGACATCTCTCAACAATATAAGCGATTCGCCCACTACCAGCAGATCTGCTGCCCTCTTGTCGAACGCCTCCTCCTCCTCACCGGCCAAGACGGTGCATCGCCCCCCCGAATGCCAGCTGCCATGGCCAGTGACAAGCCGCCCCTTGTTGTGCTCCAGCCCGTTCCTCGACGGCCCTTTGCCAAACCCACCATACCACCCGAGCACGAGCACGACAGGCGGGACCTGTCCGAGCCGACGGACCAGCAGCGACGGCCCGCTCAGGGGGACCGGCTGCCGGTGCTTGCGACCGGCGACGCTGCGCGCCGCATCCGCGATGCCCAGGTCCCGAGCTTGTCCGGCCTCAACTCGCCGCTGACGCCGATCGGCGGCTCGGGCTTTTTCCCCAGCATGACCTCGTCCACCCTCTTTGGCATCTTCGGCTCGTCCGGCGGCAGCGCCCCCTTTGAGCCGAGCACGCCGGCCCGCTCGCTGTTTGGCGGCGACGACGGCCAGCTCGACAATGCGGACGAGAACGGGAACGAGAACGAGAACGGCTACGGCGAGGAGCACCGGCACAACAGCGTCACCGCCGCCGACGTCGCCGCCATCCGTCAGGCATCCATGGACCTGATGATGCTGCAGAGCCAGGCGAAGCAGCACGCCGAGTGCCTGGACGACCCAGACGGGCGACTCTCGGAGTCGCAGCAGTGGACAGCCGGCGCTTCTGCCCAGCAGCAGCAGCACCAGCAGCAGTCGTCCCGCGGCCGCATCCTCCCCTCCGTCCTCGGCCGGGCTGCCCTCCTGTTCGTCCTCGGCATGGGCTATGGCACGCTCGTGTCGCGGCTTCGCCACGAGACCCGGGCCGGGCTGCCCGGCGACGCGGCATCCTCGGCCGTCGAGCAGGAGACGGCATACGCCGCCCAGCGAGGCACCACCACCTACGACGCCACGTACGACTGGCGCTACCTGGCCTCATGGGGCGTGTCCGGCGTCGTGCTCGGCATGTTGCTGCCCTGGTTCGACGGCCTCTGGGACCGCACGTTTGGCATCGGCGGCCAGCACGGCCGCGACAAGCGCCACGCGGCTCCCGAGACCGACTGGGCCCTGGTCGTGCGCGGCATCGGCGCCTTTGCCGGCATTGCCTTTGCCATGGTGAGCATGTGTTTTCTTTTCCCTTCTTCCCTTCTTCCCTTCTTCCCTTCTTCCCTTCTTCCCTTCTTCCTCTTCTTCTTCCTTCCTTCTTCTTCTTCTTCCTCTTCCTCTTCCTCTTCCTCTTCTTCTTCCTTCCTTCTTCTTCTTCTTCCTCTTCCTCTTCTTCTTCCTCTTCCTCTTCCTCTTCCTCTTCCTCTTCCTCTTCTTCTTCTTCTTCTTCTTCCCCTCTAACAGCATCAGCGCAAACTCCAATGGGCGTCGACGATGCAGGCGTCACTGACGCTCGCCATGACCAACCCGTTCCTGTGGTATGTGCTGGACCGGTCCAAGTCTGGCCTGCTGCTGGCGGCGGCAGTCGGCCTAGCCGGCTCCGTCGTGCTGACGGCCCTCAACCTCGACCTGATGCCCAACCCGGGCAGCCGTGGCGGCGGGCCGTATTCCGTCCACCGCGGAGGAAACGGACACCACATGGGCGCGTCCAACTACTCGTCGCCGTTGCCGTCGGCTGGCCGTGCCGGTGGCGGCTCCGATGCTGCGTCTTCGTCTTCGACCACGTCGACAGCAGCAGCCGCGGCGGCGGCAGCGGCCGCCGCTGCAGAAGGCCTGGTCTCCCTGGCAACAGTCGAAATGGCCATCTGGATGGTCAGCGTGCTGTTCTGCAGCTGCGTGTGCTTTGGCAACATTGGGCGGCGGCTGGCTTTGCGGCCGTCGACAGCCATGGGCGTGACCAGCTCTTGAGTCGGTTCTCCTAGTCATGTTTTCCTGTTCGGCTTCACTCTCAGTCAGCGCTTCTGGGTTACGATATTGGATTGCGGTGCTTTTCTTCCGGCGACCCGCTCGATCACTCTTTTCTCCTCGCTTCTTTTTTGCATACTTTTTTTGGCATTCTTTTTGGATTATAGGTTGGGTTACGGAACAGGTCGCAGTGGCTATGCGGGCCCTGTTTCTTTCCATCTTTTCTGGGTTTGGAAAACGGATGCTGTAATATCAGCACCACACTGTCAGCCGTGTCTTTTTTTCTCCATGTCATTGGAACATTCAACAACAGAATCAGCGTATACAGCGATTTCACTCAACGACGAGCGCTGTAAAATTATTGCTTAAAAAAAAATACCCAATTGGGGTTTCTTCCGATTTCTTAAAGGCGTTCCTGCTGGGAATCTATTTGCGCATTGAATAATGTACAGAAAACCAAGGCAACGAAGCCGCAAAGGAAACAACAGCGCTTAAACACCTCCGTCTTGTTCTGGTGCTCAATTATTCCGTCTCCTTGCTTTCGCCATCTCCGGCTGTTGCTGCCGCTGTCGGTACATCCACATCCTCCATTGTTGCGTCTTCCTCTTTCTCCTCGACGCTCTCCCCATCTACTGCCTGCGCGACCTCTGTCTTGTCTGTGGCTACGGCTCCATCATCGGCCGTCTTTTCGTCGTTCTTCTGCTCCTCCTCCTCTTCCACTCCGTAGATATACGCCTCGAGAATCTTCATCGTGCTCTCTGGGACGCCACCGACCAGCACCTTGTCGAACAGTCCACTCTCATCGCTGCCACCACTCATCTTCTCCAATATAGCCTTTGCGCCCTCAGCTGCCTCATGTGCCGCCGTCTCATCCTGTCCACTGGCCTTGAGCTGCTCTTCCAGAGACGCCACGCTTGATGGCTGGACGAACACGTATCGCCCCACGAATTCGTTGTCTTTTGCCGATTGCACGCTCTGCCACAAGCCGGTTAGCCTCCCGAGAATGTAACATGCATGCACTTCTGTACGGTGTAAGAAAACCCGAAACTCACCTCGTAGTTCATCAGAACCAGCGGCACCTTGCCGGTATCCTTGACTGCATCCACCTGCGTCTTCTGCGTCCCGTACATAATGTCGCCAACCTCTCCGAAGCAGACAAACTTGTCACCATCCAACATCATGTTGAATGTTTTGGAGTCAACGTGATGGTACCGTTTCTTTCCCACGTGGGATGATGGCTGCTCCGGTGGCGGCTTGGTCGTGTACTGTCCCACGACACCAAACACGCCAGGGTTTCGCTCCATCAGAAGTCTGCTCAGATCCTCTGCGGTTGCGTCTGCTAGGCTCACGAGGACTAACGGCCGTGTGTCTTCTGGCAGGCTGTCTCTGTTCACAGGCTCTCCTCCGGCGCCTTCGGCCTCGCTGCCTGCTGTCCCGTCGCCTGGGCTCTCTTCGCTATCTTCAGCGTACACGACTGATATGTTATTGTCGTTGTCGATCTTGTCAAACACTGCAAGCTTGCACTGCCGCGCAATCCGTAAAGCCCGCCAGGTCTTGCTGGCTTTCCGCTCCTCCGCCAGCATCTTGGACTGGTCGCTATCCGGCATTTCAATCTCCAGGTCTTCGTTGGCAATTTCCTTCTCAAAAGATGACAGCTCCGGCAGTGCGAAGCGTTTCGGCTGCTTGAGTTTCTCGAGCGCGTCGGCATCGTCCTCATCATCATCCAGAAAATCCAACGAAAAAGAGCCCATGGCCATGTTGTTTCGCCGCCGGTGCCGGGCAAACGCCTTCTGCGCACCGTCTTTGGCACTGACAAACTCCTCTGCCGAAACACCCGGACGCTCAATCGACTGACATGACTCTACCTTCCACCGCACCCAATTCTTATCCCTGGCTAGAATCGTATCAACCATGCGGAAGAAGTATGCGCCGTCGTCGTCGCTGTTCTTGATGTGCTCCGTTATGTGGTGCTTCATCTTCGTCACCCATGCCGCATCTTCCTCGCTCAGAACGTGGTCTGAGTAGGTCACCGACTTGTTTGGCGTGCTGGCAGTGGCGAGCCTCTTCTTAGCACTGGGAGTCAACGAGATGAGGAACTCTACAATGATTAGTGCTTGAAGCAAGAAGTGCCGCCGGAATGTCAGGTCGCTCGTCTGAGAAATGTTAGCAAGGTGCTGCACATGGGCGAGAGCAACGGACCTACCTCAAGTTGAAAGAGGTCCCGGCTCGTGAGATATTTGGGGTTGTATGTATCGGCCAGTTCGTCCTCCTTGTCTCTCTTGCGTTTCGTCCCCCGCCTGACGTCGTCAGCATGCCGTGTGCTGTGTGGACGGCGCTCGTTATTGATTTTTTGGAAAGCAGCCAGTGATGCTTCGAGACCTGATTTGAACTGTGCAAAATGGGCCGGCTCAAACAGCTTCTTGGGCTGACTGAAGCTCGTTTGCAGAGACCAGAAAACAGGATATAGTGCCTCAAAGTCGGTGCCTTTAGGGTCTGTCGTTGCTTTCGTGCCGTCCAGCCCACCGTCCACGTCCATCTTGTCACCGTCTTCGGCGTCCTTCGGGGCGTCCACATCGTATGATGTCACATTCTCCACATGATATTCACCACGAAGATTCACCGAGCTCTTGTCGCCCAGCGGAAACACTTGGAATAGGAAGATGAAGACGCGACCACAGAATGGCGTATCCTCGGCACGGGAAAGCCTTCTCAGCAGGTCGTTGCAGCTTCGCAAGATGACAAGCTTCTTGCTGTTGAAATGATTGGTGGTTATCCGCTCACGCCGCGACTCCAGGTAATCGAACACCTTGCGGCAGCCAGCGATCGTCTGACTGTCGAGGAGCTCCTCAATCAGCCAGAAGAGCAGAGGCGGGTCGCAGTGGCCGTTGTCCGCAAAGACGGATAGTATGTCGAACAGGTTCCAAACGCGGACAAAACCCGGAGAGTCAATGGACGTGGTGGCCTAGGTTTTTGGGAGGAGAGGGTTAGCTGTCGAGCCTGAGTAGATGTAGAGCCGAGAAGGAGACTGGCAGTACGGCAACGCACAATAAGATTGCCAAAGACATCACGAGTCGCCGTCTCGACAATCGCATATTTTCGGGTCTTGGGGTCGCTCTGTGGGAAGTCAAGGATGCTGTCTATCTGGCCATAAGCGCCATCCAGGTCTGACTTGGTAATCGCCGGATCGATTTCTGTCGTCAGCTTCACGGCTTCCGCATGGTCGAGAAGCTGTTGGAGGTAAATGGAGAATGTCTCGACGGCGGGAATGCCATGGCTGTTGACGTTGAGAGCGGGCATGGCCGTGTTGGAGCTGGTGTTACAATGTATTTTCCGCTACCATAGCCGGCTATCTCAGATCCGGGAGCGCTGGCAAAGGGCTAGATATGTTGGCTGCCAATGTGGTCGCAGTCGAGGAGTTCGCGTTGATTAATCTTCCTGAGGCTAAGAATTGCGCGAGGTAAGGAATAAACGGATAACTGTGGCGCGAAGCAAGGCTGGCCAATGACGAGACAAATACTGCTGTAAGCTCCAGCCACAGACGGTATGTGCGCCACATCTGAGCCTGGTAGTCAGGGTCAAAAAAGTAAAATGCAAGTCGCGTGTAAAAGATCCAGAAAACTGCACGCATCTGCGACGGCGACGGCAGAGCGCAAAAGGACAATCGATTGCCATTACGCGTATCCGGGAACACCGTACGAACGATGCCTCCTGCGAAGAAGCTCCGAAGCAGCACTGCTTCAAAGGGCAAGGCCAGCACAACCCGCCCTTTGACGGCTGCGATGGACGGCGAATCCGAGTTTGCGCAGCTTGCGAAACAACACTGGCTGAAGAGCACGAAGCGGAAGACCAAGACAAAGGTCAAAAACGATGTGCTGAAGCGGGATATCTGGGATGTGCTAGAGAAGGACGGCTTTGCATTCAAGTCCCTGTTGGCCCTCGAGAGTCTTCAAATCCTCGAGAGGTACGATATCTCTTCTTCTTCCCTGCTCGACAGCCAACTAACCAAGTTGATGTGAAGTTACCTATGGCCAGGATATACCGATGACGCTTCCGACCACCATATCCTGCTAATTGTACTGATCCTAAACGTCAAGAAGCGGGAACACCTCGACCCGTGGTCCATATTTAACGACCGACCAGACGAATTTTCCTCCCTGTTCCGACGCATTCTCACGCTGAGCTTGGATAGCCAGCTGTCCCTTAGCGTCCGAAGACATATCCTATCGTTTGTCATCTACGCATTTCAGAGCCTGGACAATGCCGTTGTGCGGAAAGAATGTGCCCCGCTGGTATCAATCTCTATATGGCACAACATTTTCGACGATGCCAAGCGCGAGGAACTTCTTGATCAGACCGGCCACCTGAGGAAGGCATGGAGGGCTTCTGCGAAGAGATTTGACGCTGCCGATGACCAGACAAAGGCGCGCTTGCGCTTTGACCGGTCATGGCTGTACTCGTTGGTGTTGGACTTTTACGGCGTGCTCTACGACGAGACGGGCAAGCAAGGTATGCATGGAGCAGTGTCTGGCAGAGGGAGACGGCCTGTATTCAAGTCATGGCTAACGCTGAATGGAACCACAGAAAGAGTCCTTTACTGTGAGCGGTTCGTCGAGTTTCTGTCCGACCTTCAGAGTCAGCTGCCAACCCGTCGCTACGTCAATGCTCTGCTCCAGGACCTGCACGTTCTTCCTGCCGTGGCTATCTCGCCTGTCTTCAACGACGAGGATAACAGACTTCTGCGTGATCTCTGCTCGCTGCTTTCTCACTACACCTACTTCCATGTCGATGACCAGACAGGATTGCAGCTCAGCGAAACAGAAGCTTACGACCGGCATTGCGAAAAGCTTGCGGTGCTCCAGCGCATCTCCCTAAAGCACTTTAAGGAGAAGCTGACGGTGCTAGCCCTCTCCAACTACGGGGCCATCAGCAACAGGGAGGAACTGGAGAGCTTACTAGCACCCCTCACCGATGAGGAGGTCGTTGAGCTCGCAAGCCGGCTCCATCTTCGAGTCGCGTACCCCGAGTCGTGCAAATTCCAGACTGATCGCAGATTTCTCATCGAAGCGCTACTCTCCAACTGTGAAAAGCGCAAAAGCTTGCAGGATACAGCTCGTGACCTGGCAGTTATGCCAACCGAGGACAGCCTGTTTGACAAGAGCCTTGCGCGTACGGAGGGCTACGACGGGTCGCGCCCGCTGGCACTGCCGAAGCTGAACCTGCAGTTTCTGTCGGTTGGAGACTTCCTGTGGCGCTCTCTGATCCTGTACAGGTATGAGGCGTTCTATGGTATCCAGCAAGACATCGGAGCCGCGGTACAGAGGCTCAAGCCCGACCTGGGAAAATCCGGCGAGACGATTTTCACGGGGGCTTCCAAGATGGCGCTGCCCATCCCGAAGCCTTCGTAAGTATTGGGGACACCAGACATTCCGTGTAAACGACGTTTATAGCTGATGACGCAAAACAGGATACTGCAAGTTGTGCCGCCTCTAGTAGGAGACGACAAGCCTTCGCTTGTGAAGGCCGAGATTGCGATTGATTTTCGAAATATCCGCGAAAATGTTCGGAAGGAGTGGGAAGCCTTGCGGCCAGACGACACGGTCTTCCTGGTCGCCGTGAACCTCGCCAAACAGACACCGGCGGCCAGCAGCGGGTTGCCGTTATCTGGTGCGCAGAGGCTCGGCATCGTGTCCATCCGCACAGCAGAAGTTCTCTCGAGGCTGGAGGGCAGCAACCGCTGGGAGCGTGGGACGGGCCGTGATCAGCGCGGCGGTGGTCGTGGCGGTGGTCGTGGCGGTGGTCGCGGCGGTGGCGGTGACGGTGGTGGCAACTTCCGGCGAGGCTTCGTGAGAAAGCTGCAGGTGAAGCTCGACCCTGTGTCGTTTGTGGAAGACACGGACGAGGAGTCCAGCGGCACGGCGGGTGTGTATGATGGGATCAACCTCATCGTGCGGCGAAGCGCGCGTGAAAACAACTTCAAGTCGGTTCTGGAGTCCATCCAAGACCTCGCCCTATCCGATGTTCCCATTGCGCCCTGGCTGCACGAGGCCTTCCTGGGATATGGCGACCCTGCAGGTGCGACATATAAGCATCTGCCGAACCGCGCCAAGAAGATTGATTTCCGCGACACCTTCCTCGACTGGCACCACCTGATCGAGAGTCTCCCAGGTAAGACTGTGGAGCCAGGCGACGACGTGACGAGCAGCTTTGGGCCCCCCTACGTTCTGGGGCTTGTCGACAAGCCGGCAGAGGAGAAGACGCCTGTCAAGCCTCTGTCGAAGAAGCGACGGAGGGACGCGGAGCCGGCTCCGGTTGCAGGCGTAGAAACATTCAAAGTGTCGACATACAAGCCGCCCAACAACGGCCCCTACCCGGTCGATGCACCGAAGCTCAATGCGGTGCGCTTCACGCCGGCACAGACCGAGGCGATCATGTCTGGAACGCAGCCCGGCCTGACGGTCATCGTCGGGCCGCCAGGGACGGGAAAGACGGACGTGGCGACCCAGATCATCAACAACATCTACCACAACTTCCCCGAGCAGCGCACGCTCCTGATCGCACACAGCAACCAGGCGCTGAACCAGCTGTTTGCAAAGATCGTCGCCCTGGACATCGACGAGCGACACCTGCTCCGGCTGGGACACGGCGAAGAGGAGCTGGATGTGGATGGCAGCTTCAGCAAGTACGGCCGGGTGGAGATGTTCCTAGAGAACCGCAACCAGTTCCTGGCAGAAGTGACGCGTCTCGCAGCCAGCATCGGCGCTCCGGGAGCGCACGGGAACTCGGCAGAGACGGCGGGATACTTCAACTCGGTGTATGTCGCGCCTGCATGGGCCAAGTTTGACGAGACGGCAGAGGAGGAGGACGCGGCGGCAGCAGACATTGTGCAGGCGTTCCCGTTCCACCAGTACTTTTCGGATGCGCCGCAGCCGCTGTTCCCGCCCGAGGCTGACCGGGAGGCCGTTCTAGACGTGGCCAACGGCTGCCGGCGCCACATCTCGCGGATCTTCTCGGAGCTGGCAGACGCGGTGCCGTTTGAGATTCTGCGGCGCGACCGGGACAAGGCCAACTACCTGCTGACCAAGGAGGCGCGGATTGTGGCGATGACGTCGACGCACGCGGCGATGCGGCGGGGCGAGATTGCCAAGCTGGGGTTCCACTACGACAGCGTGGTGGTAGAGGAGGCGGCGCAGATCACGGAGATTGAGAGCTTCATCCCGCTGGCGATGCAGCAGTCCAAAGACGGACAGGTGGCGTTGAAGCGGGTAGTGCTGTGCGGCGACCACCTGCAGAACTCGCCGATCATCCAGAACCTGGCGTTCCGGCACTACGCGAACCTGGAGCAGTCGCTCTTTGCGCGGCTGGTGCGACTCGGCGTGCCGACAATCAACCTGGACCAGCAGGGCCGGGCGCGGCCGTCGATTGCGGACCTGTACCGGTGGCGATACCCCGGCCTGGTGGATCTGCCGCGGGTGCAGAGCAGCCCAGAGTTCCTGACGGCCAACGCGGGCTTCCGGTACGACTACCAGTTCATCGACGTGCCCGACTACAAGGGACACGGCGAGGCCGAGCCGACGCCCCATTTCATCCAGAACCTGGGCGAGGCCGAGTATGCCGTGGCCGTGTACCAGTACATGCGGCTGCTGGGGTACCCGGCCGACAAGATCTCCATCCTGGCGACGTACGCGGGACAGCGGGCGCTGCTGCGCGACGTGCTCGAGTTCCGGTGCCGCAGGAACCCCATCTTTGGGCTGCCCAAGACTGTCACCACCGTGGACAAGTACCAGGGCGAGCAGAACGACTGTAGGTTTTGCCCATGGATCGTGACCGCGGTTTGGCGAATTAATGTCACGTGATGCTAACGATGCGCCAACAGACATCATCCTGTCGCTGACGCGGACGTCGCGCGTGGGCTATCTGCGCGACATACGGCGGCTGACGGTGGCGCTGTCGCGGGCGCGGCTGGGACTCTATGTGCTTGGGCGGCGCGAGGTGTTTGAGTCGTGCTACGAGCTGCGCGAGGCGTTCCAGATCCTGCTGCAGCGGCCCGACAAGCTGGCGCTGGTGACGGGCGAGCTGTGGCCGTCGACGCGGCCAGCAGCCGACGAGGTGGGCGTCGGCAGCAGCGGCGGCATCGCGGCGGGCAGCGAGGCGGTCATGGAGGGCGTGGAGCATCTGGGCCAGTACGTGTTTGAGATGACGCAGACCAAGATCCGGCAGCTGCAGGCGACGGAGGGCGCGGAAGCCGCAGAGCCTCTTCCGGCTATTGGCGAAGAGGAGGCCGAGGACATGGTGGCGTTGCCCGATGACGAGGAGGACGAGGAGGAGGGGGACGAGGGGGACGAGGAGGTGCAGGGTGCAGGGGAGGATGAAAAGGAGGATGCAGACGCAGCAGCAGACGCAGCAGCAGACGCAGCAGCAGACGCAGACGCAGACGCAGATGCAGACGCAGTCGGTGGCAAAGGGGACCAGGAGGCTGGAGAGGACAGCCACGAGGACAGCAACGAGGCCGTGGCGGCCAATGATGACTAAGCAACGAGGACATGGACATGTATTTCTGGCATTGGACAAAGCACAAAAGAAACGGCCAATGCGCTGCGCTCTCGCGATTTCTTCCCCGTCCTGGCGACCGCCGCGTGTGCCATGTAGCATCGCACAACATGAGCTCTGCCCAAGCCCTAGCGTGGAGATAATTGTTTTGTCCTGCGTGGTGTGCCTTTTGAGGGCTGACGTTGTCGCCGTGTGTTTCCCACGGCATTCGATTGGCTGGCGGCGGCTCACGATGGCCTTCCATTGCCAGTGGAGCAGATGAACATGTGGGGAGGGGGGCGGCGCCCGGGGCATTATCTTGAGGTGGTAATGGGTAATGCGATCTGGGCGTCGGCAAAGGGTGCCTAATACATAGGTAGGGCGCTTTGCCGATGGCCGTTTGGGCAGTACTTGGGCAGCACTGGCAGTGCTGGTTGGAAGGCAAAGATTGGCGGGTAAGCTTGGTGGATCGTGCACAGTCGCCATAGCTCAAGTATGTATCTTACATTTTCAATCAGATTAGTGTTCGCATTGTCCGGGCCATCATGGCAGGCCGTCCACCGGGCGAATCTGGTTGCGGAGCCTGATGCATTCGGCGTGTTGTTTATTACCTGGAACAAGGCAATAAAACATGTCGCTATTGACAGCTGCAAAATACCCTGAACGAGAGTGGACATTTCAGCCGCGACCGAACAGGCAAGAGCCATGACGGTGTTCCGCTCCCCCCCCCCAACAGGCGCAAATTAATTACTCACTGCCGCCAGCGGACAGGGATTGGTCCCGGCGAGATTGGTTCTCTGAACACTCATAACCATAGTCGCCCCTTCTCAGCACAGACTCTGCCTCCCTGTCACGATTCGCAGATCTCGTCACATACGAGTACGAGTACATACCATGCTACTCGTATATAGTACTACTCGTATGTCTCGCCAGGGTCCAACACGCGCCGCAAAGAAAAGCAAGACGCGGTTGGCCCCTGCCCCGACTCGATTTCCTTTCTCTTCTACACGCCCTTCTCTGCATGTGCGCCTTGCACTCTCGGGGGCGGATCCGCGAGGCGTTGTCTCTGACTACCGCTTAAGTGCATGCCTCCGTCTGCTCCACGCAATCTCGAGTGTAAGGCAGATATCAGATATTCTAGGATACTCGTGCTCCGTAATGACGAACAGTGGCTCCACCATGTACAGTCGGCTTTAATCGCTCTGTCCACTTTTTCCCTCGGATTGTTTCCCAAGTACTTTTTGTTTCGAATTAGAAAAATTAGCCATTTTTCTCCTTGTCTATCACCCCTCCCCGTATCGCACTGGCAAGATAACAATTTGTGTTACAGCTAATACGACGCTTCTCCCTCCCCGCCTCTCCCCCTCCTGCCTCACCAGATACTTATGTAATGACGCTGGATGTCACGACCACCTCCAGCTCTTCGCAACTCACTGCACTGTGTGCCACGACCAAGGACCATACGCGGACAGGCAGCACACAGGCCGCGCCACGAGACGCAGGCCACGCAGGAAGAGCCCAGCACGTCCCCTCGTATATATAATGAGCCTGATAAATGGCTCGCAGAAAGGCGCAGCGCGAATCCCCGTTAGGTATCCAAAGCCCTGCTTAAGTCCGCCCGTTTTGCAGGCCATCTACACCCCATTTGTAGGCCGTGCTACTTGTCAGTGAACCCACAAGTGGCCTATAGGACGTAAGAGCCCATGGGCCGGCCGCGCATTTGGTGCGCGAGAAATTGGGTACCTACTACCATCTATGGGCGATTCCAAAAAAGTAAAAAAAAAAAGTAAAAAAAAAAAAAAAAAAGTAAAAAAGTTGCCCTGTTCAACCCGCACGCGCTATCAGCGAAGAGGACGAGTGGGTCTCCGCCTCCTTCCAAAAATTTTTGGTTCCCTTCTCTGTTTCCTCTTCTCTGGCTTTTTTCTCTCCCTTTCCCCTTTACCCTTCACATCCAGTGAAATTCATCACAACCTCACCTCCCCCCTCCGAAGAAAGTGTCACAGGAAGATTCTCAGGTCAGTCCTCTGGATCCTCTGTGGTATCTCCTTTTCGTCATACACCACACAGCACTCTCCAGAGTTGTGTGTGCGGGATAAGGCATCCAGGACTTTTTGTCGTGCTGCCTTTTTAATTATCATTTTTCTCTTCTTCGTTTGCTGCGCAACTTGTGCGCAGTTTGAAGAGGGATCAGGATATCTCCGTCCTCCATCGTCTACACGATATCCGCTCATTCACCCTGACGCGAAACCTGCTCCGACAACCCTCGTTGCCGTCGACTTGTTTTAATTATCGGTTTCGCGCAAACGAGTTGGCCGTCGCCTCTACGATCCCCACCGACACTACGTCGTCACGGACAGGAGACGAAAAAAAAAAAAAAAAAGGAAACAGTAAACCGACAGGCAGCATACGGTGGTATTCTGCTTCTAGTCCTCTCCATCACCACTTCCTCTTTTTTTATCCTCAAATACCGAACCCGCTAGTCGGATTTGGACTCGAGACCTCTTAGCTGGGACCTCTTCTCTTATTTGGGCATCTCAGGCAACAAAGCGCCACAGGCCCTTTTGCGCTCTACCCCTCCAAAATATCACGATACTCGGTTTCTGTCGCGGCCACGCTGAAAACCGACTTCTCACGTTACCAACAAGCTCCGACACGCCTGCCGCTACAGATCACCAGCTTCCCTTATGACTTCTGCTGCGAACGCGCAGAACGTCCCGGCGCCGAACTCCTCCGCTCCCTCTGCCACTGCATCCTATGCTTCTGCTGTCGGTGCTTCTGGCAAGGCCGCTGCGACGCCGGTGATCGTGACGGGCTCCTCTGCTCCCGTCGTGGTCAGCTCTTCCACGCCGGGCCACCATGCCAAATCCTCGTCGGTGTCGCCTCTAAACGGTAACGCCGCAAACAAGCCCACCAACCCCGCCGCCATGGCTTCCAGCAACGCCAGCAAGCACATTGTGCCTGCTGTACCTGCCGTCATCAACGGCAGCTCTGCCGACCACGCCCGCAAGAGCTCCGTGA
This sequence comes from Grosmannia serpens, assembly GCA_029299595.1. Classification (NCBI taxonomy): domain Eukaryota; kingdom Fungi; phylum Ascomycota; class Sordariomycetes; order Ophiostomatales; family Ophiostomataceae; genus Grosmannia; species Grosmannia serpens. The sequence goes on from JANSMH010000123.1 coordinate 47,536, forward strand.
CCATCAGTGCTGCGGGCCCCAGCGGCTACGTCGCTAATGGAGGCCCAACCGGCGCCGGCCCCAAGGCTGGCATGCCCAAGTTTGGCTACGAGTCGCCCGCTGTCGTCCACAGCACCCCCTCCCAGAACACCGCTGCACCCATCCCCATTCCGGGCCACCAGCGGATACCCTCGCCCGTGCCGTCGCCATCTCCCATCCCTCAGCCGTCGGCAAGCGGCGGCCGCCCGCCATCCACCATTCCCCAGGACGGGTCGAACATGAAGTTTGGCAGCCTTGGCGGTGACGGCGATGTACGCCCGATGAGCCCCCTCTCTCCTCTCCAACTGCCATGTCCGTGCCGCATACTGACCTGCCTCTTCTCCCACAGCGCCACATGAAGCACAACCCGCCCAGCATGGGCCAGAACACCCTGCCCGTTGGCAACCAGTCGCCACACTTCCGCCGCGGCTCGGCACACTCGATCCAGAGCGACATTGCCCCCCACGGCGGCCACGGCAACCACGGCAACCACGGCCACGGCCACCACGGCGGCCCCGGCCCCAACCGGGGCGGTTACGGACCTCAGTCTGGCCGCGGCCGCGGCTACAACAACGGCCACCAGTTTAGTAACCAGTCCATGGGCTACCCACCGGCAGGCACTCAGTTCCCGCGCGGCCCAGGCCAGAGCCGTGGCGGCATGCCGCCGCAGTTCCAGCCCCGCGGCATGCAGCCCGGCTATGGCCAGAACTCGCCCCAGGCCGCTCGCGCAAGCCCGGCCATGGCACCGGCCGTTCCCAACCCCGGAACGCCGCACATGCAGACGGCGATTCCCGCCAACACCGGCGTCAACTCCGCTTACGTCGGCTACACATACCAGCAGGCGCCCGGCTTCCCGCCCCAAGTAAACGTAAATACCCCAGTTTCTTTTCCGTCTCAAACAACCAAGCCGTTTCGCCACCCCGGTCGGAAGGGCCAGTCGTCCTTCTACAGGGGTGGAAACAAGAAGAAGGGCATGAGAGCCGGTGGCGAGCGATCGTTTTCACAGCCACCTCTGGATCCTGACCCCGTGATCGGCAATGCTCACCCACAGGATCTGAACAAGAAGGCGTCCCGCCGTCCTAGCAAGCGTGGGACGGCCCCCGGCGAGGACCAGCCGAACCAGACGCAGCAGTTGGCGGCGACCGCGGCCATGGAGTCTTCGGCACCACCTCAGCACTGGCAGGGGCCAGTGCCCCTGCAGTATCAGCAGGCAGCCGACAACAGCGTACTGGATGATCTGTCGCCGGCGAGTGGCAACTTTGATCGCCTGCTAACTACGAGAAAACAGACTTACCAGCAGTACCAAAGCCAGTACAACAACCCGGGTATGATGGGCTACGCTGGCTACGGACAGGTGTCTTACTTGACTGGCCCGCAGCAGTCGCCAGGACCGGCCTATGCGCCGGCCTATGTGCCGAACTCATACCCTGTTCCCGGCCCGCAGCCCATGTCTCGTAACTCGTCGCAGGTCTCGGAGCGCCCGAACTCCAGCACCGGCCAGGGCCAGGTTTCGGCTGCTGGTCCCGGCATTCCCGGGGCCTCGGCGGCTGGTGCGCCAAAGGGCGCGCCCAACGGGGCCTCTTTTGTGATTCCGCGCAAGAGCGCGGCCATCATCATCAAGAACGCACAGGGCGAGATTCAGGACTTTAATGCTCTGAAGGCACCTGCCTCTCCCGGGCCGAATGTCCCGGTCTCCAAGACGCCGCCGGTCATCGCGCCGACGCCGACACCACCGCCGAAGTCGGTCACCCCGTCTCACGTGCGGGCGGAGAGCGCCGCCCCGTCGACAAAGACTGCCGAGCAGCTGCGGAACGAGTTCAAGGAGCGGGTGCGGAAGACGGCCGACGTCGAGGGCGAGAAGGCCCCCGAGGCAGCCGAACCTGCTGCCAAGGCAGAGGAGACGACCAGGTCTTCGGAGAAGAAGATTGAGGCTGTTGCCGAGCCCGCGAAGCCCACACCGGCGGCTCCAGCAGAGACGGCAGCACCGAAGGCGGTCGAGGAGAAGAAGGCCCCAGCCCCAGCCCTAGCCCCAGCCCCAGCCCCGGCCCCGGCCCCGGCCCCAGCCTCGGCCCCAGTCCCGGCTCCAGTCTCAGCACCAGTTCCAGCACCAGTCCCAGCTCCAGTCTCAGCACCAGCCCCAGCTCCAGTCTCAGCACCAGCCCCAGCCCCAGTCCCGGCCCCGGCCCCGACCCCGGCCCCGGCCCCGGCCCAGGTCGTGGTCGCAGAGAAGGCCGAGGCAGCTGCAGCTGTGCCGGAGAAGAAGCCGGAGCCTGCTGCTGCTGCAATCGACGAAGACGAGGAGACGGAGCGCATGATCCGGGAAATGGAGGAGGCCGAGGCCAAGCGCGAAGCCGAGGAGGCTGCCTATGCTGTGAAGAAGAAGAAGCTGGACGCGGAGAAGAAGATCAAGTCGGAAGCCGAACGTATCGCATCCGCGGCAGAGAACGACCGGAAACTGCGCGAGCAGGAACGCGAGATGGAGCGCATCGAGGAGGAGCGCGACCGGCAACGGCAGCAGAACGAGGCCTCGGCCGCAGCTGGCGGGGCGGCCAAGAGCGTGGCCGAGGCGCTGGCCGAGAAGATCTCTGGCCTGACTCTGGGCGACCGGAAGGACGCGTCGGAGGCCACGCCCGACACGGTGTCCAGCAAGCTGAGCAGCATGACGCTCCAGGGCGGCGCATCGGCGGTGTCTCCGTCGTCGGAGACGGCGCCCGGCACGGTGAAGCAGCAGCGCACGAAGCCGTCGGCGCTGAACCTGGCGCCCATCAACACGAAGTCGGTGGAGCCTCCGCAGCCCAGCGCGGCGCTGCAGTCTCTCAAGACGGCACGGTTCCTGCGGGACCCGATGAGCATCCTGTATCCGAAGGGGGTGCAGTCGCCGAACCCTGCGCTGAACCCGGCGGTCAGCAAGAAGGGCAACTTCAAGTACGACATGGGCTTCCTGCTGCAGTTCAAGGACGTGTTCACGGAGAAGCCGTCGATGGACTTTGACCACCAGGTCAAGCAGCTGATCGGCGACGGCGAGAGCACGCCCCGGGCGGGCTCGCGCACGCCGGCGTCGGGCTCGGTGCGGCAGAACTCGCGCAGCGCGGGGACGACGGGGTTCACGATGGGCGTCATGGGGGAGTTTGCGTCCAAGACGCTGCCTCCGGGGACGACGTCGGACCAGCGGTTTGCCATGTCGAACGGGTCGATGCAGCGGCCGCCGACGGCGGCGATCAGCCAGTTTGGCCGTCCGGGCAGCTTCCCGGGCCCGGCACACATGTCGCGGACGCCGTCGGCGGGCATGGGCGGCGTGCCGAACTCGCCGCGGCAGAACAGCCGGTCGACGCGCGGCAACAGCCGGCGGGACAACTTTGGCGGCAAGAACGAGGCGCAGGCGGCCAAGACGATGCCGCTGACGGCAGGGCAGGAGGTGAAGCCGATCGCGGTGTCGGCCAACGGCTGGAAGCCCACTAGTATTGTCGGCGGCCGGGCGGCGGCACCGGCGGCGCCGACGGCGGGCATGCTGGACCCGACGATGGTGCAGCGCAAAGTCAAGGCGGCGCTGAACAAGATGACGCCGGAGAAGTTCGACAAGATCTCGGACCAGATCCTGGAGATCGCGCTGCAGTCCAAGGACGAGGAGGACGGGCGGACGCTGCGGCAGGTGATCCAGCTGACGTTTGAGAAGGCGACGGACGAGGCGCACTGGGCGCAGATGTACGCGCGGTTCTGCAAGCGGATGCTGGACATGATGAGCCCGGAGATCCGGGACACGACGATCAAGGACAAGAAGGGCGACATCATCAGCGGCGGCACGCTGTTCCGCAAGTACCTGCTGAACCGGTGTCAGGAGGATTTCGAGCGGGGCTGGAAGGTGGACCTGCCGAAGCCGAAGGAGGGCGAGACGGCGGAGGCGGTGATGCTGTCGGACGAGTACTACGAGGCGATGGCGGCGAAGCGGCGCGGGCTGGGCCTGGTGCAGTTCATCGGCGAGCTGTACAAGCTGGGGATGCTGACGGAGCGCATCATGCACGAGTGTGTGCGCAAGCTGGTGGACTACGAGACGGTGCCGGACGAGGCGGAGATCGAGTCGCTGTCGAAGCTGCTGCGGACGGTCGGCGGCAACCTGGACCGGACGGACAAGGGCCGGCCGATGATGGACGCGTACTTTGTGCGGATCAAGAACATGATCGACATCCCGGAGCTGCCGAGCCGGCTCAAGTACATGCTGATGGACATCCTGGACCTGCGGGCGGGCAACTGGGCGGCGAGCGAGCTGAACAAGGGGCCGAAGACGCTGGAGGAGGTGCGGCAGGAGGCGGAGGCGGCGGCGGCGCAGAAGGCGGCGGAGGCGGCGCGGAGCACGAGCCAGCGCGGGCCGGGTGGCCGGGGGGGCATGGGCGGGCGCGGCGACAACCGCAACTTCTCGTACAGCCAGCCGGTGACGAACCAGGTCGGTATGGACGACCTGCGGCGGCTGAAGGGGTCGGCGAGCCGCATGGTCAGCTCGGGGGTGCCGACGTTGGGGCCGACGTCGATGTTTGCGTCGCGCAGCAACAGCGGCCGGCGGAACGGCCCTGGCGGCTCGTTTGGCCGGCCGGGCGACGACTCGGGGCCGGGCTCGCGGACGGGGACGCCGCTGACCCGCAGCGACTCGAATTCGGTTTCGCATTCGAATGCATTCCAGTGAGTTTTTTTTTTGGGGGGGGGGGGGTTTCTCTTTCTGTTTCGTTTTCTCTTTGTGTTTCGTTTTCTCTTTTTCCCCTCTTCCTTTTTTCCCTTTCTTTTCTTTCTTTCTTTTCGTCTTTTCCTCTTTTCTTCCTTTCTTACTTTTCTTTCTTTTTTCTTTTCATCTTTTTCCTTCTTTCCTTCTTTCTTTCCTTTTCTTCTTTCCCCACTTTTCTTTCTTTCCCTTTCTTTTCCTCTTTTTCCTTCTTTCTTTCTTTCCTTCTTTCCTTCTTTCCTTCCTTTCCCCAATTCCCCCCCCGCTAACCACCTCCCAGGGCCCTCGCCAATGTGGACACGGACACGCCGACGTCGCCTCCCTCGACTGCTGCCTCGCCTGCCATCTCCAAGGCCAACCTCGGCAAGAAGGACGGCAACTGAGGCCGCGAGCCTCGCCACTTCGGCCGAACCGGATTTTAATACGCTGTTTTTCCGCTTTCCACACGGGTTGTCTTCTGCATAGACCGGCGGGGGGTTCTGAGTTGTGCATTTCTGTCTGCGTGCTTGCCCTGCTTCTGCTCTTGACGCGCTCTGCATACAACGGGGTTCTCAAAAAGTGTGCTTAAAAGTTGCCTTTCTGCATGATACCTCTCACAAGATTTCTATTTTTTTTTCTTCTTCCTCGCCTCCCCGGGTGGCCGTTCCCCCTTTTTTCTGTTGTCACGACGCGGTCCATCCACCGAGGATATCCTGATGTTACGCAGTACGTGTGTATGTGTTTATTTATACCTGTTACGATCCGTATTGTGGGGGGAGCTGCCATTTACGCCGAATGTTCGCCGTGCTCGTGGCGGCGCCGATTGTGGGGAGGACAAAGGGGGAGGGGGAGGGAGGATGTGCCACGGGAGGACTGCGACGATCGGGAAACAGGACGGAGACCAAAGGGAGGGCCTGCTGTTGATGAATACAGAACTTGAAAGCATGGGCACGTGAGTGATAGGAGGTGGGTGATGTGAGTGATGAGGTGACGTAATCTATCGGACATACGAGTAGTCATCAGAACAAGAGCTCCTTTCTTCAGCCCCTCTACATCCCCCTCTACATCCCCTCTGCATCCCCGTCTACACCCCCCCTCTATCCCCTCCTCTCCCCCCCCACGAACCCCAGCTTGGCAAAGAGCGTGTCCATGGCGACCCAGCGCCGGCCGCACTTGTCGAGATAGCGCTCGACGGCCGTCTGGACCGTGGCAAAGCGGACGCGGTTGTGTTCGGCCAGGGCCAAGACGCGCTCGCGCTCGTCGACGCCGGCCGCAGCCGCCACGACGGCCGCGCGCGCCCGGTCGACGTCGAACAGGCCGGCGTAGTAGACCAGCTGGTTGTAGACGTCGCGCTCGCCGACCTCGTAGCGCATGCGGCCCAGACACTCGCGCGCGAGGCCCCGCGGCCCCAGACAGCGCGCGCCGTAGACGCTCATCTGGCGCGTGCGCATGCCGCACGACGCGTCGTCGCAGACCAGCCAGCCCTCGTAGTAGCGCGTCGTGGCCACGCGCACCGCGTGTTCGACCTGGGCGACCACGGACAGTGTGGACAGTGTGGCCCCGCACTGTCCGCAGGCCACGCCGGCCGGCGTGACGTCATGGGTGGCTTGGGTTGTGTGGCTGTCGGCCTCGTCGCCTTTCCCGCTCTTCTTGCCCTCTCCCATTCCACCCTCGTTGCCCTTCTTCTCGCCCTCCTTCTCGCCCTCCTTCTCGCCCTCCTTCTCGCCCTCCTTCTCGCCCTCTCTCCTGCCACTCCTCTCGCCCCCCCCCCACAACCCCTCAAACACCGCCGTCGCCTTGCACCGCCGACACCGCAGCGCCAGCCGCGCACAGTCGCGAAACCGCACCGCGTCCGGAATCTGCGACTCCAGCGGATGCACCTCCAGCTGCTCGCCGTCTGCGCCCAACCCGCCGCTGCCGCCGTGCTGGCCGCTGCCGCCGCCGCCGCCGCCCGCATAGCGCCGCATGTCCAGCCCCAGGTTCTCGGCCAGCTGCGCCGTCGACGTCCCCACAATGTTGGCGCACAGCCGCTCCACCGGCGGGAAGATCTGCTTGCCCAGATACCACTCCACGTCGGGCGCCAGGCCCGAGTCCCGGCGCTGCACGTCCGCCAGCGTGTACGCCCGCTTGGCCGGCGGCTCCGACGTCGGCGCCGACGCGCCTGTCGCCACCACGTAGCCGACCACGTCGCCCTTGCGCATCCGTCGGCCCTGCGCCAGCTCCCGCAGAGCCACCTGCACCTGCGGCATCGTGTCCGCGTTGGGGTACTCGGTCGGGTCCTTGCCCAGCTGCGTGTAGATGATGTACTTTGCCGTGGGGATGCTGCTTGTCGTGATGGTCTTGCTGTCGCTCTTGCTGTCGCTCTTGCCGTCGCCGTTGCTGCCGCCGTTGCTGCCATCCGTCTCCTCGCCCTCCCCCCGTATCCTCGCCGCCATCTCCCGCAGATAGGCGTGGATCCGCGTCACCGACACCTCCGTCTCGTCGCCCGACAGGATCTCGTTGAGGATCCGCGTCGACATCTCCTTGGACAGCGCGCAGTACTCGCGCCGCCGCATGTCCAGCCCCTTGACCTCCATCTTCTCCACGTACCGGCCCCCCACCTCCACCAGGTTGATGGCCGCGTACTTCTTCTTCGCCTGCAGCAGGATCCGCCGGAAGATGTTGTCAATGTCAATCTCCAGCAGCCGGTACCGCTCGTTGACCGTGCGCTTGAACTCCTGCCCCACCCGCAGCGCGTCCGCCACGTTGTCCACGTTCGCGTTGATCATCACCGAGTCCGTGTCGCCGTAGATCACCTGCAGCGCCATGCTCTCCGCCAGCTCCTTGGTGCTGCGCAGGATCTCCCGCCCCTTGTACGTCACCAGCACCGCCAGCGGCCGCGCGTAGAACCGCGACTGCGTGTATCCCAGACAGCCGTACATCGAGTTGGCCGTCAGCTTGAGCGCCAGCTGCTTGATGTCCCACGTCGCCAGCTCCTCCGCCGTCGCCGTCTTGCTCTTCATGAGGCTCTTGACCTGCCGCCGCCGCGACACCAGCGTCGCAATCAGCCGCGGCAGCACCCCCTGCGCCTGCTCGCCCGGCACCTCCGGCACCGCATCCCCGTCGCCGTCACCGTCGCCGTCGCCGTCGCCGTCGCCGTCGCCGTTGCCGTCGCCGTTGCCGTCCTCCGCCTGCGCCCGCGCCCGCGTCCGCGTCCGCGTCCGCGTCCGCTCCACCGTCGTGAAGCAGATGTTGAACTCCTGGATGATCGACGGGTACAGCGAGTTGAAGTCCATCACCAGCACAAACTTGTCGTACAGCCCTCGCTCCGGCTCAAACACCAGCCCGCCCTTGTACTTGTCCTTCTTCTTGCCGTCCGCCCCGTTGCTGCCGTCCGCGTTCTCCTCCTCGCCGCCGCCCCGGCCGCCCCTCCCGCCGCGGCCCCCCCGGAACTTCTGCTTGTCCGGGCAGATGTACCTGTTGCGGTGGAACTCGTGCAGCAGGATGTACTCGTTGCGCTCGGCCCGCGTGCCCGTCAGCGTCCGCGCCCACGAGTTGCCCGCCAGGTTCGTCAGCACCTTGGTCAGCGGCAGGATCTGCACCCGCAGCCCCAGCGCCGCGATAAAGTACGTGTCCGCCTCCACGTGGCCCACGTAGTCCAGCAGCCCCTCCTTCGTCTTCGCCCACGTCTTGAGTGCCGCCTCGTTGTCCACCTCCCGCCGCTGGCTGTCGCCGCCGCCGCCCCCCAGGTACAGGCTGCACATCTCCGTCAGCGTCCACGACTGGCACCTGGACATGACCGATCGCCCGGCGTCGTTGGCGAGGTCGCACAGCAGCCGCCCCGAGATCACCTGCCGCTCCGCAAACACGTCGCTGCCGCCCCGTCCCAGGGACCCCGGCCACTGGCTGCGCCGGAACCGCCCCAGCCGCGACCACTGCGGCGTCTTGAGATCGCGCATCCGGCTCAGGAGGACGCTGTAGTCCACGCCCTCCAGCTGGTGGCCCATGATCACGTCCGGGTCGACGCCCGACACCTGCGCCAGGAAGAAGGACAGCATCTCCGCCTCCTGCTTGACCGGCCGCACCACCCCGCGATGTCGTGTCCTGTCCTGGGCCAGCGCCTCGAACCCGAGAGGAAACCGGTCGCTGCCCGGCCGGATCACCGTGAATGTCCGGCACGGCAGCTTCTCCGCCGGCGTCGTGTCGCTCAGAGACACGTTCTCGTAGATCCGCCCGCTGATCGCCAGCACCTCCTGCTTCTTCGCCTGCGCGTTGTACACCGTCCGCACCGCAACGCTCATCAGCGTCAGCGGCGGCACATCTGGCGCCTCCGCGTCGCTGAGCGTCGACACCATGTTCGGGTGCTCCACGAGCACCTCCAGCTTGCAGTGTGACGCGTTTTTCAGCGAGCTGAAGTTGGCGTCTTCGATCTTGAGCCAGCAGGGCCCCATCACGTTCTTCCACAGCACAAACTGTTCAAAGAGTGCCGTGCTCGTGCCAAACACGTGCGAATACGTCTCGCCTCCTCCCTCAGGAAGCACCGGTTCTGCCACCATCGTCAGCTGTGCTGCACACAACAGAATCGCCAGACAGACACAGCGCTGACCGCAAAAAACTTACTTGCGTACGGGTACAGCAGCTTCAGGTACCGGCCCTCCTTGGGGATGTCTGCAAGCTCAAACGCATACTTTCGTGTGCACGCCTTGGTCTTGTGCTGTTGCACCCCCATCTTCGTCATCATAGCGTCCACTTCGCCGTACACGTCCGCCATGCTGACCTCGTCTCCGCTCTCTTTGCCGTCTTCACACCGTCGCTGGCGCGGCAGGAAAAAGAGCTTCCGCTGGATGTTGTCGATCTTGACAAAGCAGCTCACATGCTTCTTCGTCTTCTTGTTGAGCACCTTTCCAAACAGGCACAGGCTGCCGTGTATCTCCATGTAGTCTGTCCAGTACAGGTGGAGGCTGCCATCCTGTTCGATCGCGTCCTTGTAGTCGATCTTGCCTCCCATCGTCGGCGCCTCTGCCTTTGGACTGCTCATGACGTTGAGCGTGTCGTTGAGCTTGTTCCATGCCGACGCATCGACCGTGTCCTCGGCAACCGCAGCCTTGGTCGGCGACGTCTTGGGCGGCGACGGGTATGTCGGCTCCTTGGCCGGCTTTTTCACCGGCCGTGCCGCAGACAGATTCACGCTGGCTGCAGTCACAGCTCCGGCGTGTGCCACCTCCATCATGCCATCTTCCTCCTCCTCCTCCTCCTCCTCCTTGATTGTCGTAATCTCCTCCACTGCTTGGGCAGACTGAAACTTGCGGCTCGCAACCTGGACCGTAGGTGATGACGGCATCGGGTCACTCATCGGGATGTCGTCGCTGGCAGGAAAGTCCACGTCGTCATCCTCCCCAAAGTTAGTTGTAGGCGGCGGCGGCGGCGGCGGCGGCAGTTCCACTTTCGCCCTCTTGGCGAGAGGCTGTCGGATACCCGCAGGAGGGGAGAGGTCTCGGCTCTTGCGCTGGGCGACCGTTCGCTTCTTCTTCATCGGTGGCAGAGTCGTGGGGATGTTGGTGTCGACCTCGTCCAGCAAGCTAGCCATGAAATTGTCGTCGTCTTTTGTCACAACAACCTGACGCCGTTTAGTTCCAAGAAAACGAGGAGCAAAGATAGGGGGCTCGGCATCAACGTACCTTTGGCTTTGCCTGTGTCTTTACAGCTCCCTTTGTAAAGTATTCCGCAATGTTGCGGTCATTGGCATCCCGCTTTGCCTGGTCCTCCTCGCGAGACTTCTTGGCTACAGACGGGGTTAGCATAAGTGCTGTGCACAACGGGAAGAGGCTCTTCCTACATGACTTGCGGTCCTTTGTCCGGGCAACCTTGTCGTCCTCGCTGTCCGACTCGTACACATGAGCACGATCCCATTCCTCCCGGCCATCGTCTGCATAGCCCTCGCCATTGTCGTCTACGACGAAGTCGTCCTGGTTCAGACGCTCGCGGACAATGTTCTTGTACTGGTTCTCATCCACCTCCTCGTACAGGTTGTCGGCATCCTCGACCTCATATGAGTCAAACGCCTTCTTGCCCGCTTTTCGCAGGGCCCGGAGCTCCTCAAACTTGCTGCGTCGGCCAGTCGCCCTCGACATCCTGGCCAGCGAGGACAGCGAAAAGCAAATCGAATCGTTAAAATGTTGCTATGCGCAAGGCAGATGCATATCCAGAAAACAACTCGGCAGGAAAGCGGCGTGAGGTGGACAGCAGTGACGTTGCAAAGTCGGAGTCCGATGCCAATGGATCGGTGGATGTGGGTAGCGGACAATAGTGGCAATCAATCCTGTTAATGATCCCTTTTCTGCGACGCGCCATAACGCGCAAGGGACGCGATCTGGACCCACCATTTTAACTGTGCTGATGCGTAATGCACTGTATACTATACGGTACGCCAACCCGCCTTGCGCGCTTATCAAGATAAGAAAAAAAGCACAGGAAAAACCCAGACGAGCCTTCACAAACTCGTCTTATACAGGACACACTATGAGCTCCCAGCAGCGCATCCTGCAGGCGATGTTTATTTGCAGGTCATGTTCAAAGAGGTGGCGCATGCCACCTTTCCTATCCAGCCAGGCACAGCGAACTTTTTGCAATCCCCGGCCGACTGCGTGCGCCGCAATACGATCACAGAACGCACAGCTGCTCTCGAGACGATCCCTAACCGCTGCGACAGCTACGCCGCCAACACGTATAGCACCAAAGGCTTTTGCCGAAAAACCTACTCTGGACTTGTCTGAGGGCGCCGAAGACGCCTCTGCGACGCAGTCTGCAGCGCCCAAATCCCGGCTGGACGCCATTTCAAGGCGGCGCCTGCAGTTCCTCCGGGACCCTTATACCATTGGCAAGCATGTCGAGAGCGTGCTGGAGAGGGACGGGATGGGGGGGTACGAAGAGGCCCTGAACATCACGCGCATGGCCAGCAAAGACCAGCAGGTCACCGTCAGCTGGAATCATCTGATCGGCTACCTCATGCGCAAAGAGAGGCTTGTTGACGCGATCAAGATCTTCAACGAAGTGAGCAATGCAGAGCCGGCCGTATCAGAAAGAGAGAGATGGCCACGATCCGCGTTCTGACCCAGATCTGCAACAGATGAAAAAACGGGCACAGCTGCCCAATGCGCAGACGTACACCATCATATTCAAGGGCTGCGCGCACTCGTCCCATGCCAAACTGGCCGTCTACCAAGCAACACGGCTCTACTATGCCATGCTCGACAGCGAACGCATAAAGCCCAACACCATCCACATGAACGCCGTCCTGCAGGTCTGCGCCCGCGCCAAGGACATTGAGTCGCTGTTCAGCGTGGCCAAGACTACCAACAACCGTCTGCGCATGCCCAACAACCTCACCTACACGACCATCTTCAACGGCCTGCGCTACTCCACGGCGCTTCCCCACCACAGGACGGTCAAGGAGGGCGACGAGGAGGTCCATGTCGACAGGGAAAAGATATCCGTGTCAATCAGCCGAGCCAGGGCCGTCTGGGAAGAGGTCGTGACAAACTGGCGCCAGGGGCGCATCTTTATTGACGAGGAATTGGTCTGCGCCATGGGCCGCGTGCTTCTGATGGGAGGCTACCAAGACAACGACGACGTCCTGTCACTCGTCGAGCAAACCACGGGCATATCACGACTCGACCGACAGGCTCCCTTGTCCACCCCCAAGCCGGCAGCTGTGAAGGAGCCAGCTGCTGCCTGGGGGTCTCCGGCAAGCGACGGAGCAGCGGCAGAAGCAGAGATCACAGCAGCAGACACGCCGAACTCGGCGGGTCAGAAGCCCAAGCCCACCCCGTCTGTGGCCACTGCGCACAAGACGCAATTCGTGCCGTTGCCAAAGGGCGTGATCGGCTCCAAGAGCAGCGTGGGGATGAGCGAGGGCGGCAGCGGCAGGATCATATACTCGCAGCCGGGGCGGAACGTGCTCTCGCTCGTCCTGACGTCGCTCGGGGCGACACGCAAGACGAGCCTGGCGCCGCGGTACTGGGACATGTTTCTGAGCCCGCCGTACAGCGTGGTGCCGGACTCGGAGAACTGGTTCCGGCTGCTGAAGGCGCTGCGACGCGGCCACAACAGCGCCAAGACGGCCGAGCTGATGCAGAAGATGCCCCAGGCGCTCATGAACGAGCGGACGTTCCAGCTGGCGATGGCGACCTGCGCGGCGGACAACCTGAACGACGGCGCGTTTGCGTCGGCGGGCAAGATCCTGGACCTGATGAGCCGCACGCTCCTGGTGCCGGACCCGTACACGCTGCGCCTGTACCTGCAGACGGCCATTACGAACAACCGGCGCTTCAAGGAGGTGGCAGACCCGAGAGAGAAGGAGGCGGCCAAGTTTGCGTTTGGGCGGCAGATTGTGCGGGCGCTGGGCCGGCTGTGGGATCCTCTGCGGCTGGCCGTCAACGCGGTGGCCTACCCGGGAAAGGTGTACGCGTCGGTCGAGGAGCAGCGGGCACAGACGTACAACGAGCGGCGGGAGCTGATCGCCCTGACGCGGCAGATGGTGTCGGCGGCCGACATGGTGGTGACGGAGGGCATGACGGACGAGGCGACGAGGAAGGACGTGCGCATCAGCCGCAACCTGCTGAACCGGCAGGTCACGCGGTTCTACGAAAACCGGGAGGACATGGAGCCGAACCTGAAGAGTGCGCGAGAAAGGCGGGAGAGGAGAAGCAGCTTTCCCCGGACCGAGAGCCCCAGGGCGAGGAGGCAGGACGCCGGCGGGCGATAGGCCGGTCGGCACAGCATGCCATCTTACGTATCTCGTGATCGCAGAGATGGGAGTGGTGACCCATCCAAGCCGAGCAATACCCATTTATATGCCAAGTTGTCCTGCATGGGCGTTTCAGCTGCCTCTCACGTGACGGGGCCCTTATGGGCAGCTGCGAACCGCTGGCGCAGCGCTGGCGGAGCTGCCTGCAGAATAGGGGTAGTAAGGCTGTACGCCAAAGACGAGCTGCCACGTCCGCTAGACCGCCACGTTAGTCCGCTCCGCGCCCAATTTTATCATTCCCTCTGCCCAGTAAACGAGAAACACTTGATCTGTCGCCGTGCATTGTCCGCCCGCCCGCCCCGTCGCTCAGCATCCATCCCAGAGGGCCGACCATTGTTGGCCGGATAGCACGAGCAAGTCCCACGCCCCGACCGATCGCTCCATTTCTTTCCGAGGACCATATAGTCTTCTCTCCATCCAGACGCGACGAAGACGCGAAACTCGGCAGAATATCAGAATATCGCAAGCATGGCGAAAGTCGCATCTGATTTCGAAAAGATGATCCACGCGGGTACGATACGGTGCCGTTTTCCTTCCTCCGGCCCATCTGTTACGGGCGGCCAAATGCTGATCGCGTGTCTGTTTCGACTGCAGACCGCACGCGCAAGAAGAACGAGGCCCTCGCGGCCAGGATCTTCAACAAGGATCGCCGGGCGAGCGCGCCGATCAAGGCCAACGGTGCCGGCCTGCTCACGAGCCGTGCCGGTGTGAAAAAGGTAAGCAGCGGCCATCGAGCCTTGCCGTCTGGGGACTGGGGATAGGGCCTTTTTTTTTTTTGGCTGACCATCAACAAGCGCGTCTCCCTGTCGGCCGTCCCGCGGCCGGTAGGCAACATCAACAGCGAATGGACCCACGACCTGCACGACGGAGGCATGGGCGGCATCCCGCGAGGCCCGAAGGCAGCTGCCGGCGCCGTGCCCGCCAGCTCGCTCGCCAGCCGCGTCTCGCGGCCCGGCCAGCAGGCCCTGCCCCTCCGCACAACCAGGTCGGCAGCCGCGGCCACGGCGGCACAGCAGCGACGCGTGGCGCAGGTGACCAGGGGCCTTGTGCAGGAGGAGCTGGCAGGCACCAGGAGGCAGACGCCACGGCAGCAGCAGCAGCAGCAGCAGCAGCAGCCGCAGCCGGCAACAGCGGGCCTGTCGATCCGCGGCATCGCGGCCGTGGCCAGCGAGCCGCTCGTGGTGATGGCGCAAAACTTTGCGCCCGGCACGACGGCGGCAGACATTGAGAGCGCCATGACGCCGGTGGGCGGGCTCGTGAGCAGCTGCCGCATCCTCAAGACGGCGCCGCTGGTGATTGCGGAGATTGTGTTTGAGACGCGCGACGGGGCGCTGCGCGTGATCGAGACGTTCAACAACCAGACGGCCGACGGCCGGTTACTGCACGTGTATCCCAAGGCGGGCCAGCCGATGGTCGGCGCCGGCACCAAGGCGGCGGCGTCGGCCGTGCCGCGGGCGCTGGCGGTGGCGAGCAGCAGCAGCAGCAACGGCCTCGTCGTCGACGGGTCGCTGGGCTTTGACGACCCCATGGACACGGACGGGCTCAGCAGCAGCAAGCTGTACAGCGACGACCTGGTCGGGTCCAGACCGCCAACAGGACCGTCGGCCGGCGTGCGTCGCGGCGGCCGGGGAGGCCGTGGCGGCCGCGGTGGCCGGGGCGGACGACGATAGGCAGCAGCTGGCAGCAGCTGGCAGCAGCTGGCGGCAGCCGGCAACAAGCCAGACGACGGCAGCTGGCCCAAAGACGGATTCGGGCACACATCACTCTCGACGGGACCATGTCCGTTTTCATTCATTCACGTTTCGCTTGGTCTTCTTCTTGGTGTTCTGGGGTTTACTGTAGGCTGTGCTGGAATACGTGCGTGGATGCAGGGAAGTCCTGTAGGGGGGGGACGCTTATAGACACAAGGCAACGTGGAAGAGCCGCTCTGTAGGGATAAAACTGGGACAATAGAGCTTTCGGGTTGGTCTTTCCTTGCATTGGCTGGCAGCGACCGCGTCCGGTCATGAGATTTGTTCCAGGCGGCCCAGGACAGCTCCGATTATTAAGACATGTGCTTGGCCTGTGCGCCGAGTTAGTGTAGGAGGACGTCCTCGGCCATCCTTACCAAGCTGCCCCACCTCGCTAGAATCGACGCCCAGCAAACAGGACACTCCTTTCGTCTTCTGTCGTCCAGGCCCGACAACATTCACATCGCCCGCCATCACCACACGTAAGCTGCACGTCGGTGCCATGACCAGCGTCCTCCTGCCCAGGCCTCCCGAACTGACGTCTCTTTGCAGCACACACCCATCTCGAATGCGATCCCCGGCCTGCATCTCTCAAGTGTCACGACCGCCTAACTTGATCTCCTACCCATCTGATACCTGCCGAGCTCCCGCGACACGTCCCGCGCCGATTCTCCGCGCACGGCACGTCTCCTCGCCGGCATTCCCAGAAGCCGTGGGCCACCCACGCTGAACAGAGAGAAAGCAGACCAGCACGCCCGGAAACGACCCGGAAACGACCCGGAAACGACCCGGAAACGAGCGAGCGGCCATGGCAAGCGACGAGATCAACGTGCCGTCGCTGGTGCTGATCCTGGTCGTGTCGGGCCTGCTGCTGCGGCACTTCTTCTTCCGGGGCCCGGCGCCGTCGTCGGCCGGAGGAGGAGGGGCTGCGGCCGCGGCCCGGACGACGTCTCGCCAGCCGACGACGCCCCAGGAGCAGCGACGGGCCGAGGCGCTGGACCGCCGCACCGAGGCCGCCGTCGAGCAGATCCAGCAGATCTTTCCGCACGCCGACCGCCGCGCCGTCTGGTGGGACCTGCGCCGCGGCAACCTCAACGTGGCCGCCACCAGCGAGCGGATCCTCGCCGGACGTCTAGAAACGGTGCGTTTTCGCCACGGCTCCTCTCGGCTCAGCTCGTAACCTGGCCTGCACTGACAACCACCCGGAACAGCCCCCCATCTCGTTCCAGCCCCCGGCACGGCCGACTCTGCCGACTGCCGGCACCACCGCCGGCAGCAGCAGCAACATCGGCAGCAGCAGCAGCAGCAGCAGCAGCGGCAACGGCAGCGGCAGCGGCCGCGCAGCCACGTCCAACACGGCCCGCGGCGGCAGCAGCACGGCGGCCACATCGGCCACGACGCGGCCCGGCCAGCCAACCCTGATCCAGCGGTACCACCTGCAGGACCGCGTCGCCCCGGCCGGCGCCGACGTCGTCACACCACCGCCGTCGCCGCCTCCCAACGCCGCCTCCTCCGCCGCCAGGGGCAGCGCCAGCAAGTCCAGGAGCTGGAGCTCCAATAAGGACGAGCGCCAGGCCCTGCTCAAGAGGCGGCGGGACGACATGATCCTCGAGGCCCGGCGCAAGATGGAGGCCAGGATTGCGGCGGAAAAGGCCGCGGCCGGCCCCAGGCCATGAGGACCGCGGCCAGAGCAGCCAGAGCGAGAAACGAACCGAAACGACAGGGCACAGCCTGTCCGCTTGGCTGGCTCGAAGACTGCGTGTTGTCTCCGCCCGATGACGCCGGTAGAATGTCCATGTGTCGATGCATGTCTCATGTCAGCCTTTCTGTAAATACTCGTACACTTCCTAGTTGCCTCTTGTTTTTTTTGTTTTTTTTTCCCTTGTCGCTTACAGCTGTGTCTTCGGTCCTCTCCCTTGATCATCTTCCTGTCATCTGCTCTTTTTTTGGTCTGCTTGGCTTAATTCCCCTCTGCTTGGCGTTTTGGGGTCGTTCCTTGCTGGGCATTCTATATACTCACTCGTACACTGTCCACCTTCTCTATGTCCAACAGATGTCTACAGTCCTCCTGGCTCTCTCGCAGAATAAAATTTAATTCTCTTCGCCAAGCTCGGCTTTTTTATATCCCATCCGAAAGATCCCAAACGCCAGGATATCGCGCCATCCACGCCTGTGCCAAGCATCTCGCCCACATGGACCGCAGGCCTTGCCGCCTCTGCACCCGCTGCATTAACCCTACTCCTCCATGGCCCCCTCGCCCTCCGCGTAGATGCCCGACGGCAGCCGGCCCTCGGACAGCTCCTTTTCCAGCCGGGCAATCTCCTCCAGGCTGCTGGCCTTTTTGATCCGCTCCTGCAGCCGCTTGCGCTCGGGCTCCGTCAGCTTGATGCGGGACAGCCTCGAGCTGGCGTCCGCGCCGCTGCCGACCGCACCGGCAGCCGTCCGGCGTCCGCCGCCGCCCGTGACCACGTCAAACTTTCTCGACTTGGTGTTCATGATCTGGGACAGTCAGCAAGGGGGGGGAGATATACGAGCGAGGGGGGGGGGGGGGGGTGGGACCGCAAAGAGCTTGCCTTCTTTGCCAGGTCGGTCGGCAATGCGTGTGTGCCAAAGAACTCCTCGGCCTTGCGCCGCTCGGCATCCTTGACCTTTTGGAAGTCGAGGAAGCGCACCGTCGGACACCGCCAGATGACCCAATACCGATAGTGCTGTCGGCCCGAGCCCTGGTCAGCACTTGTCACACGTCCAGGAGTTGCCCAGAAGATGCAGTCCGCGCTCACCTCGCGCTTGGTCACCGGGTTGTCCAGCAGCACCAGGTGCGTCAGCCGGCCGAGGCGGGCCAGCGGGTCCAGGTCGCCCAGCTCGGCCAGCTGGTTCGACGCCAGCGTCAGGTTCGCCAGGTGGGGCAGCGCGTCGGCCACGCCCGGCTGGATGGCGGCGATGCGGTTGTGCGCCAGCAGCAGCGAGCGCAGGCGCGGCGTCAGCGGAAAGTTGCCCAGGACCTGGATGTCGTTGTCGGTGAGGTCGATTGCGTCTTGGGGCTGGGCAGACGGACCGGTCAGAACGGGTCCCGGACACGGGACACGGGGAAAAAAAAGACTCACCCCTGCCACGCCCAAATTCTCAATCTGGGGAATGCGGTGTCCTGCACAGCATCTCCGTGTCAGCATTGAAACGCGGCTGGCCATCCCGCGCCCGCGGAGACGCCCTCTCTGGCTCCCCAGGCCCAACAACCCACCTCGCAGGTCGAGCTCGCGCTCCTTGAGCGGGTTCAGGTACGACAGCGACGCATTGATCAGGTCGGCCGTGAGACGCATCTTGGATGCACAGCGCGTCGGCGTGTGGTAACGAGCCGCGGTCCGGGTCGTGTGCCTCGTCTGCTCAGACGTCGCTCTGCGTCAGCCAGTCCCGTCGAAACGCGTCCCGATGAGGCCCGAGGAGCAGCGTGTCGTTTGATCCAAATGATGCAGTCTCGTAAAGTGCCCCGTCTCGCTGGGTTCTGGTACCCCGTCGCCGTTGTCGTTCGCCGGTCGTCACGTAATCGTCCTTCGTTGCTGTGTTCTCCCGTCGCAACAGGTTTTTTGAGAGGAGACGTCGGTGATATACAAATTCCAGCCCCGCGATAGCGATGGCAATTGTGGCGCTAAGTGTTAGCGCTGTCTACTAGCACTGTACAAACTATGCATTTACACACTGTAGAAGAGCAAGCTTCACCCTACTCCGTACTCGTATACACGAAATTCATGGAGATTATCATTGTCTAAGAAAGCTACCCAGTAACCCAAAAAAAAAAACACACAAGACAAAAATACAGCTATAATCCGCTCATCATTGCGCAGTCGTAAATCCTGTACCCATCTCAAAATCAAAACTCATGTCCTGCAACATGTTGTCAATGTCCGCCTGCGTCACCGAGGACAAGTTGAGATCTATGCCGGTGTCGTCAAGACCAAAATTCAAGTCTGTCTCCATAGTCGTATCCAAGCAAGGCACGACAGGCTCAGACGTGGGGGCTTCCTGCCTCTCCGCAGCCAGATTCGTCCGCACCATCTCCTTGAACTTCCCAAGCAGCTCGTCGTCATCTGCAGGTGTCACACCGCTGCTCGAGCTGCAGCCCAGAATCTCACGGGCTTTGTCCCTCAGCGCCATGTCGTCCGGGAACAGATCGCCGCGCTGAACAGCTGCATGTACGAACTCGGTCAGGCCGTTCTCCAGCTCGCGCGAGCAGAACACGGTGGCGGGCTTGGCATAGCGCGTCTTGAACGACTGCAGAAACTTGTTGGCTGCGGAAGATGCCAGCTCGTAGTGCACACCACGGTCCACATCGCCATCCTGTAGCTGCAACACGATCATTCTGTGGTCGTTTTCGCTGCTAGAGCTGTTCTCCGGGCCGGGCGATATGTCATACGGGGCCATGGGCATGTTCGGAAAGCAGTATGGCGGCGCAAAGCCTGTGCCGCCCTGCTTGACGTTCCAGGCCGGGCTCTCGGCCATGAGACCGGGACCACTCGAGGCCGGCAGAATGCCAGCGTCTCGCTTGAATCGCATCAGCCATTCGGCGTTGTCGGCTGCCGTCTGGTTCCACGGATCGTCGCTAGACAGGTTAGAAAAATGAAGGAGAGAGAGGGAGACGGGCAGCTGGATATGCCTTACTCGTCATATAGTATCCACCGCGCCTGGTGCTGCAGCTCCTCGTCGGTAGGTACGTGGCAGTTGGGGTTGTTTGGCGACATTGACGCTGTGACAAAGCGCGTGAGCTCTCTGGCGAGTCGGCGGTAGCAGTTCGTGTCGTTGAGGAAAAACTGCGACGGTTTGAGAAAGCCGAGATTGCCATCGCTAAGCGGGCTCATGGAGTTGTATGGACCTCGCACGTTTTTTTGCGGGATATGCTTCGCCTTGAAGGATCTGAGCCACTCGACGTCGTCGGCCGCTGTCTGGTTCCAACCGTCGTCATGCTCGTAGATGATGAGTCGTGCTTGACGCTGCAGGGCGGCATCGTCCGGGGGTGACTTGCCAGCTTCCAGCTGCTGGTGCACAAAATCGCCCAGCTCTGCCTCCAGGCGAGCTTCGTTATGAACGGTGGCATCAATGCTAGTAGGATCGCCCACCGGCCGTCGAAACTCGTCTGCAATGGCGTCGGACCGGGGAAGGTGGGCACGCCGTCGAAAGGCGGCGAGCCAGCTTGTAGATCGGTGCAGTAGTCGCACGAGAAAGTCCACAACACACTTGTCCAGCGCGGTACGCCGAAGGCTGGCACCTGCTGATCTGGCGGCTTCGTCTAGTAGCTGGGCCTCCATTTCACGCACAATCCGGGCCGCCTCTGCCTGCAGCTCAGAGTCCATTGGCGTCAGGCCGAGCTGAGTCCGGCTCACCACAAAGTTCTGCAGAGCTGCCTCCAACGGACAGGCATCAAAGATGTTGTCCTTCCCGTTGATGCGCATCGTCGCCATTTGACTGTCGGCTGCCGAGCGGATGGGCTGGAGGCGAGCCTGCTGCTTGCATTCTTCGTTTGCCATCAGAAGGTCTTGGAACCACGACGGACTGTTGGTGTTATTCTTCGCCAGCAGCTCCGCTGCGAAGATCACACGGCAAGCCTCGACGAGCATGTGGGCCTCGGTCGGATTTCTGCCCTCCTCTGTTTGCGTCTGAAGCCAGTAGGACAGCTCGACCGTCAGGACTTCGTACGAGTTCCGAGGGCTTTCTGGTGATATTGCGTTGGCAGTGAAAGGTAGAGGCGTATTGCGTTCGTCGTGGATGAGGTATGGCGGAATGGAGTTTTCCACCATCTGCAGCACCGGGTCTTCGAAACCCCAGTCACCCTTCCAGTCGGCCATGGTTCGACCGGTCTTGAAGTGATCAGCGATGTGGTCCACTCGAAAAGTCCATGTGTCCATGACGATGCCACAGAAACCACAGCGCGACCGGATTTCGGGCGTGGCTATCTTCCACGGCTCCATTGCCCAGTTGACAAACTTCACCCCGTGCACCAGCTTGAGATGCTGGCGCAGGTGATCCTTCCGGTAAAAGGTCCGGTCACTCATCGAGCGCTCCTGACACGCAGTGAAGTTGTGGGACTCGAAATGTTCGGCATCCGGATTGGCTTCGCCACAGAACACGCAACATGGCAGTTTTTTATCGGGATGTACGGCCACTGCTCCGTGTGGCGTGCAGACCCATCGTTCCAGGGAAAGATGCAAGGATTTCTCGTGTCTCTGCCAGTCGTGCTTGGTCTTGAATGTTTCGGTGCAGAAAGTGCACTGGTATGTCTTGAGAAGCGGCTGGAGCGGTGTCGGACCCGATCTACCCTTGGCATCTCCCAGGCCCTTTGCAGACGGGTTTGCACCTTTGGACCCGGTCCCGGTTGCGGCATCCCTTTCTTCGCCGCTTCCGCCTCCGAACCCAGAGGGCATGGCCGACCGCCGCCGCCGCCGCCGTCGTCCACGACCGAGCGAGCCAAAGGATCCCAGAGACCCACGCGAGCCGTGGGAAAATGCAGATGCGAAGGAGCCGCCGCCGCTGGAATGGGAGGTGGCGGCGCTGCTGGCCGAGGAGCCGTTGAAGAGCGAACGGCCGGAGCCGTCATCGGTAAAGTTGTAGCTGTACGGGCTGTTGAGGCCAGAGGAGACGACAGAGGACGACGAGGTGATGGCGCGAGCAATATCGGTCACGGAAGCAGGTTCGTTTTCGGGAGGAGAGTTCGCCCATCGCTGCAGCGGGATGTTGTCCAGCTGCTGCAGTTTGCGGTCAAACGGCGAAGGGGTTCCGCTCCGGCGGGCTTGGGGAATATCAACGGCGCCAGTGCCGGACCAGCTGTTTCGGACGTGCGGCGAAGTGGAGCGGGTGGTCGGAATCTTGCCCCGGCGGCGGGCGTTTGCCAGCCAGTTCGAGATCTGGGTCTTGTTGAGTCCGGTCAGGCGCTGCAACGACTCCTTCTCGTCCTCGGTCGGGTAGGGATGGCGGCTGTGGGTCGACACCCAGTTCTTGAGTATCCTCACGGATTCCCTCGAAAAGCGGGCACCCAGCTTGGGCTGGGCGGCTGCATTGGGCTGCGAGCTGTTCTGGTCTGTCCAGCCGGCGGTATCTGGAGCAGAGGTGCTGTGGACAAGAAGAGAGACGTTGTCGTGGGGAATGGGATCGGGATGATCTCCGAGGGTGGGCCACGGGTTGGGAGGAAAAGAAATGGCCGTGGGAATAGGGCCTCCCGAGGCCAGGCCAAAGCTGCATTCGCAGCGGAGAGCAACACAGCTCGTGCAGTAGCCCTTGTAGCTACCCTCCTGGATTGTCTTGCACTGGTAGCCGCCCTCTTTGCAGTGGACGCAGGGGTCGCCAGAGACGTCCAGGAGCTCGATGGGGCAAAAGTCGATTGCCTTTTCCGGAAGAGCAGATGCAGCACCGTCGGCAGGCGAGACACTGGGTCCGAAGCCATCTGCCGGCTTGGGTCTGCCGGGAGAGTTGCTTTGGTCGTAGTGCTCCAGGGCCCAGAAGGAAAAGTCGTCCGCGTCGGGGTTTTCAAACATCAGGGCGGCCCTGTCGTCGGGCTGAGGTGTGACGGCAGCATGGACCAGGGTCGGGACAGCATTGGCACAATCGGCCATGATGGCATGGGCAGGCGAACCTGCATTGTCCCAGTTGACAAAGTCGTCCATGCTGGGCGAGACATGCTCCTCGGGGATGGCGGGCATGGCGAGATCAAAGGGCGCAGCGCCCTGTCAAGAGGGATGCGAGCTAGCGAGAGGCGAGAAGGGCGCACACGACAGTCCGAATGTCAAGGACTGTGCAGATTGTAAGATGGCACGCTTTGACTGTTCACGCCCTGTGGCAAAGGCCCAGAGCAGTGAGCCTGATCCTTCCGGATTCAGATGTTGGAGGACCGTTCCCCAGATTGCGGGATCCCGTGTAAGTAGCCCCCCCGGCAGTGGATGTGTAAATCAAAGGTTGGCGAAGAGGAAGCAGGAAGAAGAAGGCAATCTCCAGCAGTCCTGCAAGTAGATCAGGCAGACGAGCAGACCGGTACAAGTACGAGTAGACAGGTAGAGACGAGCACGGCCGACATCATGTTTGCGCCTTCCTGCGGTGTGCTCCAGAGCCAACGGGCCAGAGAAGGAGGGTGTGAGTCGGTGGGTCCGCCGAGGAAATGTCAATCAAAGGGCGTGCAGCCCCACACGCAGAAAAGTGACTCGGACAGGCTCCGCAATCCGGAGACGAAAGCGCAGCGAGCAGGAAAAAAAAAGGTAGGTCTCGTACTATGTAAGATACTAAAAGGACGCTGGGCTCTCTGTCTTCCGATTTGCTCTTCTGCAGCGTATTAGCAATAGCAACGCCTAGTCTCCCTCGACCGGCTCCGCTTAGACTTTCCTATCTCTGCCGGCCACCCACGACCCCAGTATTCGGTTCCCAAGGCTTCTCAATGTTTCTAGAACATGACTAGCCGGCCAGACCAGCCTCGCTGAGATCATCGACCGGCCGAGTGTGTATCCCACTATTCGATACGCGTCACCTTGCCAGCATCGGCCCCTAGACGTGCCGTCTGACCAGAGGAGCGAGACGGAAGGCTCGGATCGGCAGCCTGCCGTTCGTAATCCGAGGAGATGGAGATTCTTATAGTGACTGATCATGCAATTGCTGGGGCCGCAGCTGAACGTCGATTCCCCGCAGACTCATCTGGCTTTGGGGGGGTCAGGTGACCTGGAACAGAGCAGGGCAGCGCAACAGGGAGTGGACTGCGGCGCCTCTGCCGCCGGCCCAGCTGCTGGTCGCTCTCGTTGCTTCTGACGGGTACGCTTGAGCCAACGTGCATTGCCGCATGCTTGCATGTCTGCCAGGCTGCTCGCCAATGCAGGGGTTGTTGTTGGTGATTTTCCACTTGTGCGGTTTACAGTGACCGTCAGCGTGGCGGCACTGTAGGGAGGGAAATTCAGCCCTGTGATTGGCCAGCGCGATGCCCGTTAAAGTGCCCTGTCGGCTGGGTCTTGGTGCGTTTGACCCCTCCATGGGGCGTGGCATCGCGGTTTCTCCGCAGAATTGAATTCTCTGTCGTTTTCACTCGTCTGTGCGCGCTCTCACCATTTCTGCTCTTCCCCTCGGGTTCTTGCGCACCGCACGCCAGCACGCCAGCACGCCAGCACTGCTTCTGGATACCCGCAGAGAGGAGCCGAGCGCGCACTGTTTGGACGGGCGAGGGCGATGTGCCTGCAAGAACGGCCGCCAAGAAGAAGCTGTTAGCCGGCCACGGGCTTCGTGTCCAGTCTTTTTGCATCTCGTCTTGTGCCCTACGACGGCTCATTTCCTTGCCATCCGTTTGGCTGTGGCGGCAGGCTGCTGTTTGGGTAGGTTGGCGTGCAGTTGTGTCTGCATTGGCATCGCGGGTGCACAACTCTGTGTTCGACGTGGCAGTGCTGACGGCTTGCAGGTTGATTGCATTGAGCAGTTACCACTTTTGTTGCTTGTCTTGTCCTGTCTCTTTTCTCTCCTTTTCTCTCTCTCTCTTTCTCTCTCTCCTTTCTCTCTCCCTCTCTCTCTCTCTCTCTCTCTCTCTCCTTCTCTCCTTTCTCTCTCCTTCTATTATTCCCTCCCCCCCCCCCCCCCCCCCCCCCCCCCCCCCCCCCCCCCCCCCCCCCCCCCCCGCCCCCCCCCCCCCCCCCCCCCCCCTCCCCC
>JANSMH010000124.1:0-72360 GCA_029299595.1 Grosmannia serpens
AAAGACTGCTCCCATACTTAAAACGTAGTGGAAATGAGCAACTACGTAGTAAGTATCATGGAATGCTGTATCAAGTGCAGCATTAGCTAAAAGAACTCCCCCCCCCTCCCCCTCCCCTATATATGGCTCGCTCGATATGCGAGAGACTGGTGGCGTGCGAGATGACGATGTTCCGTTTCTCTTAGCTCTGTCTCTTGCGAGGCAAGCACAGAAGGAGACTCGGGTAATTTGATGGTGGGAGAACAGACACATTGCGGGTTCTGTGTGTTCGGCCGTTGGTGCCGGGTGGCGACATTGCGTTAGAGAAAAGCGTACGAAGCGGCCGCGCCAAGAAGGACACGGACACGGGGAGATAGTGTGTATCGTTAGAATATGGATATTGAATCGAGAAGTCAGACAGCAGCTCTGCGAGGCTGGAATGGTGATATTGGTGACGCTGTAAAAAGGGCAATCCGCCAGTCTTTGAATATTTCTAGCAACACCACAAGTCTGACAATAGACGGCCGTACGATACAATGCAGTTTATTGCATACGGCAAGTATGTCTTTGTTGGCAAGCGAGACGGGAACAGAAAAGAGGGAGCACAAACACTAGTCGAGGGAAATGATGAATAGAAAGCAACCAGACTAGCAATGACACAGAGAAGCAGCAACACGACGCCGTCTATTTTCCCCTTTTTCTACCGCCGACCGACAGCCGCTTTCCGTCTGGCCTTGCCGGGCCGCTGGGCCTTGAAGCCGCCGCCGCCGCTGCCGCCCTTCATGCGCTGGGCGTTGAAGCCGCTGAGGTCGCCGGAGGACTGGGCGTCGCCCGACTTGCCGTGGCGCTTCTTGCCGCCGAAGCCGTACTTTTCGTTCTTCTTCTGGCGCTTCGCGTTGGGCTGGGGCGCGCCGCCGCGTCCGCCCGACGCGCCGGGAGCGCCGCGCCTGAACGAGCCTGCACCAGCACCAGCACCAGCACCAGCACCAGCGCCCGGGGCGCCGCGCTTGGCGCCGATCTCGTGGTCGACGGCGACGTCAAACAGGTCGGCCTCGTGCGTGTTGGTGGCGCCGGTCTCCTGGCGCTTGCGCTTGAGCGTCTTGATCTTCTCCAGCGTGTCCTTCTTCTCCTTGGCGCGCTCCTGCATCTTGGCCACCTGGACCTGCTTGCCAAACTTTTTGAGGTCGCGCTGGCGACGGGCCTCGGCCGACGCCTTCTGCGCCGACGCCGCCTCGACCAGGCGCGCGCGCACCTGCTGCATGTGCTCGTCGTCCTTGACCATCTCGGCAAAGTAGTCCGTCGGCCGCGAAAAGGCCACGCCCTCCGCGCGCAGCAGCCGCCGCGCCGCCACCGCCGCGTCGCGGCTCTGCCGGTACAGCTGCAGCTCGCGCGCCACGTCGTCCTGGATGTCCGCGATCGCGGCCGCCGTCGGCTCCGCCAGCGGCACCACCGACTGGTGCGTGCTAAACGCCACGCTCTTGTCCGTCGGCACGCGGATCCGCGCCAGCGCCGCCGTCAGCGCCGCCGCGTTGTTGATCGTCTGCCGTCGCTTCACCGACAGGCCCGCCCGCTCCTCCTCGTCCAGGTCCGACCAGGACACCTCCTCGTCTTCGTCGCCTTCCTCGTCATCCTCTTCCTCGTCCTCCTCGTCCTCCTCGTCCTCTTCATCCTCCTCGTCCTCACCCTTCTTCACCTTCTCCTTGACCTTCTCCTTGACGGCCTTCTTCTCTTTCCGGCTCACTGCTGGTGTCGGTGGTGGTGCTGCCGCCTTGACCCGCACAATCTTGGCCTCCATCTCGACATCCGAGTCTGACTCGTCGGAATCGTCCATGGCGGCAATAAAGTCGGCCTGCAAGGGATCTAGTCAGCATCCTCGTCGCCTGCTTTCCCTTCACTGCTGCAGACACGCAAAAACAACTTACACCTAGCTCCCCGCCTTCCTCGTCCTCGTCGTCCTCGTCATCCTCGCTCTCTTCCGCCTCGTCGTCAATCAGGCCGTTGGTCTCATTCTCGTCGTCGTCTTCCTCTTCATCCTCCTTCTCTTCATCCTCCTCCTCTTCATCCTCCCATTCTCCTGAGTCCGCCTTGGCCGCCGATGCGCTGCCAGCTCCTCCCTTCTTCGTCTTCTCTTTGACAGCTTGCTTGTATCTCTTCTTTTCCCTCAGCTTCTTAAAGTCGACGCCCTTTTCCGCCGCCAATGCAGCTCTCAATGCGCTTCGTCCCATTTTGTGGCGTCGGGTAAGGTATGGAAGCTGCTTTTGCGTTGGCAGCTTGTCGTTGACTTGCACCTCTTCTTCCCATCTGCAATCTCCGTCCTCTTTTTTTTTTTACCTGGAAATTTTCTTTTACTGCCGCCTCTGCAGATACGGGCCCATATTAATATCTCACCGCCTATACTAGTTGCAATGTTGCTCTTGTCACGTGTCAAGTGACTTGCCTAAAATGTCGTTGGAAGGAGGAGCTAATAATATGGAGTACCAGCAACTGGCCAAATAAGTCCTAGGTATAAGTTTATCAGAATGAGAAAAGCCACCATTTTATCGAAAAAAAACAGAAGCATGACTCTTCTTTACTACGAATGAATCTTCTCTATCAAGTACGGCATGTGATATCTTACCGTGTCGCTTTTGGAGCTCAAACAATCGCGATCGCAAATCAATCAAAACCATGTAGGTCCCAAATGTGTATATTCAACTAGCTGAATGGTCCACAAGTGGCACCTGTATCTTCCTCCCTCATGTCCTTCCAGTCTCCACCAGGCAAAGTTGACCTGAAAATATTGACAAAGCAATTGAAAGAACCCGCTGTGCGTATACACAGTAGGCCATAGCTATAAAAACAGAGTTGTTCTCTTGGTCCTGGTGCTGCTGTTCCTACACTCTTCATGAGATTGCCAGATCAGAATGGTGGCCAGGCCACTCCGAGAGAAGAGCATCACAACAGACGCCAGCAGGATCGAAACAAGAACAACCGAGGGGAAAAGAAATTCGTAGATATTGAGTTTTGTATTATGCCAAATGGGGTTGCCGGTGTTGGGTGAAGGAGGATGTTAAGTGATGAGACCCTCCTTCGGTGAGAAAAGAAGAACAAGCGGAAAAGACAAACAATGGAGGGCGAGAGTTGGTATTCCGTCTTGTGACGATGAATTTTGTCGAGGACGGATGTCCCATTTGTAGGAGAGAGGCGAGAGGGCGGGAAAGACGAGAAGGGTCGAGAGCGTGGAATCGAGTGAACTTGTGTCTTTCTCCCGACCGGTCCTCGCTTTCGGGGTGCGTTGCCGTGGATTTTGTTGTTTTTCCTCTCCGGGGATCTCTCTCCTCATCATCCCAAGCAAGTTGCCTTGAAGTTGTGGGCAACTTACATGACGACGCAGTAGCTGCCTCCAATGAGGCCGTCACCGTCGGCGCTGGCCTTCACGGTCTGGACGTTCTTGACAAAGCTGGGCTCCATTTTGAAGTTGGGGGGGTTCTTTTGAAAAAGAAGTAAAGAAGTGTGATTGAATGTGAAGTTGAATGAGTTGGATGCGCGGTGAAGAAACAAGTTGAGAGTATCGTGGGAGGGAACTGGTCCTTTTATAGAAAAAAAAGGGCTGTCGACTGCCCAGTAGTATGGATAATATCGGTCAAGCTGGAAAAGACAGTAATAGACGTCGTGTGTGGAGAAAAGGGAGGGATTGAAAGAGGCATTCCTCGAGAGCAAGACAAGTCAAAGAGATGGCGAGCGAGAAAGAAGACTCGGAAAGAGATCCCCGGAGAGGTGTGTCGCGAGAGAGGGAGAAGTTTCCCTTGGCTTCCAGCTACATATTTCTGTCCTTTCACGCGGCAACAACAATCGCAAGGAGCAATGCGTGCAATGGCAGACACATAGACCTAGACGGCCGCTTTCGTTCGGGCCTCCCTCGGAGGACAAACACAAGTGTGATATTGGCCGGTGGGGGACCGAAGAAAATCAGAGCACGAGGTTGGAACCAGGAAGCGGGGTGAACATCAATGGACTCGAGGCAGCGAGGATGGAGACGGAAAAAGGCAGACATCGTCTGTTTCCTACACTATCACGGTGCTACATTGGCCGTGTTTCCCCCCTCTGCCACAGACCGGATGTTGGCCTTTGCCTGCTGTTCTTTCTGCTTTCGAACGTCGATGTGCTGATGCAGCTAAATTTCGGATGGAGATCCTTGTTGATGCTTACGATTGTCCCACCTCTAAATATTGTTCTCTCCACGTCAAAGGCAGAGACGCACCGAATTCAAGATGGGCTTCGATCACTTGATGGCGCCCATTTTCACATGCTTTGGCCAACGGTAAAGCTTTAGTTTTTGTCTTGTGGAAGATACCCCCTCTTCGAGATCATCTCTGGGCTATTTCCTGACCTATTGGGCTGTTGGTTGTTCATCTCTCCCTCTCTCGTCCTGCCGTGGATGGTGCCGGCATTCTGGGCTCGGAAATCACTTTTCGGATAATCTAGTTCCTTTCAAGCTGCTGTTGGAAACTGCAGTTGTCAACAGATGTGATGGTGATGTTGGTGGTCACGGGTTGCAAGCGAGGCTATGGCAGGTTTAGCCTTGCTATTGTTCCACTTTTGGTATTGTTCCCCCTGGTGTGCCTACCATTGTTCCACATTGCATCAAAAGGGGCTGCTTTCAGTTTATTAATTTATTTTTAACTTTGCCAAAAAAAAATAGTCAAATAAAACAGACTATCGGCTGAGAAGAGCAGAGGGAAGTCACGCCTCCACACGTGGCTTCCATTCATGGCCGAGTGGCGATTACATACGCATTTCGGCGTCCTGCCTCACGATAAGTCGTCTCTCCACCAATCCCGTCTCGCTCTTTAAAATCGGGTAAACGGAAGCCTGTCTGTTAGAAAGCGGACATGGACCCAAGACAACCGGACGAAAAGCGAGACGACGGGGGCCAAACTCACCACTTCCCCCGCATCCGGATGTTCACCCAGGTGACTCCGTCGGCGTCCACCTCCTTCTCGACGCCCGTGCTGAACGCAATCGCGCTCATGATGCCGTCGCCAAACTTTTCGTTGATCACGGCCTTATATGCATAGCCATAGTTTTGCACAATCTCATACAGCCGGTAGATCAGAGGCTCCACCGGCGGCATCGGGCCCGCGCGGCCGCGGTCGGGAAAGGACGCGGCCGTCAGCTGTGCGGTCAGCTCGTCCGACAGCTCCAGCAGCTCCTTGAGCTTGGCCGCATCGGCCGTCGACGGCGACGCCTGGCCGTAGAAGATGGCCGCCACGGCCACCTCGCTGCGGCCGAGGGCGTCGGCGAGCTCGGCAAAGGTCAGGCCGCGGGCGGTCTTGGCGGCAAAGAGCCGCTGCGCGTGCGACGGCAGGCGGGACGTGATGGAGTCCTGCGGGAGACGTGGTCAGCAGACAAGAGAGCGAGACACACTGCCACAGCTACTACAGTGGCAAAAACTCCCACTCACGTCGAGCGACGCAAGCAGCTTCTGTTCAGGCATGGCGACAGTGGTTGATGAGATCCTGCGTGCGACGCGCAAAGGCGAGTGCTTCCAGAAGAGGGGACCGGAGAGCTGAAGCCGAAAGCCGAGAAATGTCCACGAGTACAACGGGCTCGAGTGCTCGGATTGCAGGCAAGACGATGCGCATGGAAACACGGCTTTTTCGACAGAGAAGCGGAATGTCCTGAGACTGGTTGACTGGGAACGGTTTATTGCGTGTATTTCCCAAGGCAGACGATGAGCAGCGAATGCATGCTGCAGACCTGATCCCGTCCTCGGAGACTAATATACCACCAGACTGGGTTTTTGCCGGCGGATGAAGGTGGGGTATGAAACATGACGCCCGCCAGGACTAATCCAGGCCCAGTTGAGCTAGCCCATGGATTTGAGGAATCCTCATACGTAACGGACAAGCACGCATTCCTGAGTGAGCAGCACACCAGCGCATCCGAGCTCCAAGCTGTGCTGCTATCCGAAGCATCAAAAGGAATTCTTTTATATAGGGTCAATCTGAATAAAACATCTGTTAAATCTCTCAAGAAAAACACAAGCAACACGCACAACATTCTATCATCACATTCCACTGCGAAGTATGTTAGTCATTATCATCATAAAAGGAGAGAAGGATGCCAACATACGCTTGCTCAAGCAGCTTCACCACATCTAGGTGGCCTCTTTTTGTAGCCATATCCCACACAGTTTGTCCATGTACATTCTTGCAAGTAGTGTCAATGCCGTCCACCGCCAGCAGAAGCTCCACCGCGTTCGTATCTCCATTCTCTGCTGCTAACATCAGCGCCGTCTCGTCGCTGTCGTCGTTCGCGTTGACATCGATGCCATCCACCACCAGCAGAAGCTCTACTACCGCCGCATGCCCCACACTCGCTGACAACATGAGTGCCGTCCAGCCATAACTGTCCTTCGCATTGACGTCGATGTCATCCGTCGCCAGCAGAAGCTCTACCACCGCCGCGTGCCCTCCATTCGCTGACAGCATCAGTGCCGTCCACCCGTACTCGGTCGCGTTGACGTCGATGTCGTATTTTGCTAGCAGAAGCGCGACGAGATCTGCGTACCCTTTCCGCGCGGCCCACAACAGCGCCGTCTCATAACGCTTGTCGTCAATGCCTGACATGGCGTCAGCCTTGGAGAGAAAGCTCATCACGACCTTGAGCTCGCTCTGCAATACTTCTGGCAGCAACATCGGCAGCGCCCCAGGATTTGAGCTTCCGTTGTCCAGACCCATCATCGCCTGCAAGAGCTGTTGCACTATGGCCTCATGTCCCTCCTCTATGGCCAACAGCATCGGTCTGCGGCCTATATTGTCACCAGACCTGACATTTCCACCACATTTAATCAACAAAGACAGCACCGCCTGGTGGCCATAGCCTGCTGCCAACGAGAGCGGCGTCTGGACGTGCCTATTCATTGTGTCAACTTCCACCTTATCCGTGGCAAGCAGCAGCTTGACTATTGCCTCGCAATTGAATTTAACCGCTAAATGCAGCGCTGTATACCCATCGTTGTCCTTTGCATTGGCGTCCACCTTGTCCGTGGCAAGCAACAGCTTGACCATTGCCTCTTTGTTGAATTTGACTATTGCCTCGATGTTGAGTTTGACTATTGTCTTGATGTTGGGTTTGACCGCCAAATGCAGCGCTGTATTTTCACCGTTATCCTTTATATTGGCGTCCACCTTGTCTGCCGCAAGCAGCAGCTTGAATATTGTCTTAATGTTAAAGACCGTCGCCTCGTTGTTAAGTTCCACCGCCAAATGTAGCGCAGTATGCCCATCGTTGTCCTTTAGATTAGTGTCCACCTCGTCCGTGGCAAGCAGCAGCTTGACTACTGCCCCTCTGTTGATTGTCTTGATGTTGGGGTTGACCGCTACAGGCAGCGCTGTATGCCCGTCGTTGTCCTTTAGATTAGTGTCCACCTCGTACGTGGCAAACAGCAGCTTGTCTATTGCCTCTCCGTTGATTGTCTTGATGTTGGGTTTGACCGCTACATGCAGCGCTGTCTTCCCAAAGATGTTCTTTGCATTGGCATCCACCTTGTCGGCAGTAAGCAGCAGCTTAACCATCTCCTTGCTATCACATTTAGCAGCATATAACAGTGGTGTTTGGCCGTTCTTATCCTTCGAATCAACATCCGCCTTGCCAATCTCAAGAAGCTGCCTGACTATTTCCTCGTCACCAGTCGTGACGGCATATGATAGCGGCGTCCGACCATCGCAATCTTTGACTTCGACATCCGTGGCAGGATCTTGCAGGAGTACACGTAATAGTCTTTTCAGCCGATATATTGATGCTAGATGTAGAATCGTCGATTTCTCGTTCAAATATGGATAAAAATACGGGAAGGAATTCTGCAAGACCCTACCCCATTGTCGTACGATATGATCTGATGGCCAACTGACGAAGGTCAGAAGATCATTTGGAGTCGTGCAATGCGCCTCGCTTTCTATTGTGTGACTGAGAAAATGTCTGACGACGTAGCTTAGCAGTGGAAAATCCGAGGTAGCACATCTTGCGACACGGTCGATCTCGACTATCTCCAGGTAGCGGATGCAGGTTCTGGACAGTTGATAATGTGCCATTCCGGTAACATCGACGGTTTCGGATTTATCCGCCTTCATTTGGTGTAGAGAATATAGGCCCTTGCTAACAAAGAAATCCTTCACTGACTGGTGAATGAGCTGGACAACCGGTTTGTTGTATGAGGGTACGGTCTGGGCGAGACCACGACTGAGTGTTTTCAATCTCTTCTCCATTTCACAGTCGTACTCATCCGCACTAGCGCATTGCTTGAATGAGCTGTAAGAACAATTTGCATCGAAGATCAAAGCCCAGCGTAGCTCGTCTAGCGAAAGGGGTTGTTTGGCGAAGCAGATCCATTGGAAGAGCTTCAGAGATGTTTTTGTCTCATCCATGCTCTTTACCAACTCATCGTATAGCCTATCAAGGTCTGGGACGGTTTCGGAGATCCTTGAGGCAATCTTCCTCCATCCTATCCCTTTAAGTCGATCTTCCAGAACGGTTTGAAGCACAAGATATGTCCACATGAACACACCGGACGCCCGATTCGTGATGGTTTTCTCTATTTCAGTCGGAACTTCAGGTGAAAGCTTGCTTTTCACGTAGGTCGTAATATCCTGTCCGTTTTCTTTCTCGACACAGATTTCAAAGGGAGAGTCCAAAGTGAGAATGGGATAGTGACGACAGGTGAAACAAATGCGACATTGCTCATTCATGGTGGGGAGTTTATCGAGGAAAGATTGAAACTTAACAGCCAAGTCGACTGCGTTCTTTTCACCACACTCATCAAGAGCATCGACGAATATCAAGACGGTCCGACTTCTTACGATCTGAGACAAAGACCACTGAAAATGATCTTGGAGTTTATGAAGATGCCATTTCCACTTCTCGCCTGCCATACCCATACTATCGCATCGTTTCTCAGAGGTTTTGACGAGGGTTTTCGCAGCGTCTGGCATCTCTGCAAGTATCTGATGGAGAAGCGACCGGAAAAGGCCCAGCGGGCACTTCTGAAGTTCTGTGCCGCGGCCATGGAAAAAGAAGCAGAGAATGAAAGGAGGCCGGGTTTCACTGGACGGCAACTTGCTAATTTTTTCAAGTGTGTATTGTAGCAAAGTGGACTTTCCAGAGCCTGGTTTCCCTTTTATCCAGAGCAACCCTTTCTTAGAGGCCTCCCAGTCGTTGTAGGTTTTATGCTGGAACAGCCACTCGCATGTGTTCTCAGAGGCGGACTCGATGTCGTTAAAACGGATGTTCATTTCCGGAAAGGCCAAAGATCTCAGACAAGACTTTTCTAGCTTCGATAGCATAGTGCGTGGAGCTTAAAGACATCATTGTTAGCAATATGTGTTGGCGCGGTCAACGTGATGCTCACGATTCTTACCAGGTTCGGTTGGTGGGTTTTCCTGTGGGATCCACTGGATCAGCTCGCCCAGCAGCCTTTTGAAGCCAGTATCGTCTGCGGAGTGAAACCGCACCATGCCGCGGTGGTCGGCATGGATGGTGAATGGACTGTAGCCTTCAAGTGTGGCGGAGTTCTGAGAGACTATGATTTTCCCGAGGTTGCCTAGAGGCAGCTCCTCACAAAAACATGCAATTCCGATTTTCTGGCCGTTGCTGCCCGACTCCCGGAGCATTATTGCAAAGCGTTTCCGAACGTCTCCGAGAGGCTCGTTGTCTGTCTGCAGAATCTCCAAGAGAGACTTGTTGACACTCTTCCCTACGAATCCAAGAGCCAAAGCAGGCACCATGGCCCAGTTCGCCACCCACGACCCCTTGTGTGGAGTGCCCATAAAGGCAATGCCTCTGGTCGCTTTGAATATGCTCTGAAGGTGGGCATCAGAAGTGTTGCGCGAAAGCATGAGTGCCTCCTTGCACACAAGACCACCGAGACTGTGAGCCACAAATATGATGGGGCGTGAAGGCGCTTTGCAAGACGCTCTATCGTTTGCTAGGTCCCTCAAAAGATTTGAGGCATGGTTGCTCAGCGAATTGTTTGCCGCGCTGGATACGCGAATCACGTATGCGTCGTAGCCGTAGGTGAGAATGCGGGCGCTGCCGAGACGAGATGGGAGCAGGACTTGCGGCCAAGGCTGAGACTGTCCTTCGGCAGTCCAAGTCTTCTCTCTGTCACCAGCCAGTCCGTGGATGAAGCAGATATCGACTTTGGCATCGGGGCAGTCGTGCCACACTTTGATGCCATCTGGAAAGGGGATAGGCGCATTGCTTGCCTTTGACACATTGGAGAATGTTATCGGGATCGCTTGTCGATGGCCGCCGCGCGTGGTAACGATGTCTCTCGCGGGTTTAAATGCCGGTCTCTTGGACTTGAAAAACTGGCGGAACCTCCCCTTCCTTTTCCGAGAGCGTGAGGCACGAGGGGGGACTTCTTGAGCAGAGCCGACTCTCCAGGGTTCGCCGCGGCACTACCGGCCACCACCGACAAGGAGTTCACCTCAATCTCTTCTTGGCTGATGTTGTCAGCCATATTTTCTTCTGCTCGTCGCGTAGGGAGTGAGGTGATCGGGACAGAAACTATCAGGAAAACAGGCAAGGCAGTGAAATATATGTTTGCCATCCCACGATGTCAGCGCTAAACCCCTTCTAGACAGCCAATGGGCAGTGAAGGTGGCTGTTCGGTTCGTGTCCAATCCAACGTGTTTGGGCCGTGATGTGGCGGCGGCTTAGATAGATACCGACACGGCCCAGAGGCGAAATCCTCAATAGCCGAGAAGTATACCCATCTCGAAAACTAGCAGAGCTTCTTCAGGGCAAAATAGTCTGCATGCTTGAATGAGTTTTGTTCAGGAAAAAAAGTATTAAAGATCTCGAGATGTCGAAGATCCAATCCCTTCCAAAGTAGAAGTAGCGCAAGTCTGGATTTGTGTCTCAACCAGAAAGATCATGCTCATCCGTGAATATAGGTCTGAGCCAGGGTGAGATCGGAGCACACCACTAGCGAATGACTAAGCAACTGCTTCCTGTGAATCAAGGCAAGTTGGACAGAAGGAAGGAGCCCTCCAGGCCCTCAAATATGACTGGGTCCCGCTTCTTGTTCCAAAGGTTCTAAATAATGTCTGGGTATCAATTCTTCCTCTCAAATTACAAGCCAGTGTCGAGCTTGACATGCATATATAGCCATGGAACTCACGCCCGCATATGGCCAGCCTTCAGCTGCCGCGGCGATTTCTTCGCCTTTACACCAAAAACGCCCCCATGAATAACAAACGCACCAGGTTGACTGGAGAAAAGCAGCACTGCTGCCAAACGCAGAAGCCTTCTATCTGGCTTCCGAGTTGTTTCTCTGTGTCCTGGTCACTTCTATCCTCTTCCAAAGCGCCTCTATAATAATCGTCCAAACCAGCCGGCCGTATCCCAGTTGCTCTTGGTGGCTCCGTTCAGGTCATCGACGTTGAGCATGTCGACACCCTCGCTGACCAGGGTGTCCCACACCCGGTTGCGCGCGCTGATGGGCCATGCCGGCAGGTCCCAGTAGCGGGACTTGAGCCCGCGGTCGTGTGCTTGGCGCACCTGTTGGCGCAGCTGCTGCAGCTGGCTATCGCGGAGGACGCCGAACCAGACGGTGCCGAGGCCCTGGCCGATGGCCACGCTGCTGTAGTACGAGTTGGTCTCGTCGTACGGCTGGTTCTCGATCCGGTCGAGCGGCGCGTCGAAAAAGACGTCCCGGCGGGTGCTGTTGTCCATCAGGACGTCAAAGGGCGTCTTGCCCGAGCCCACCACCGTGATGGGCCCGTGCCTCACCCGGCCGTCCTCAAAGGTGGTCAGCCAGCCGCGCTCGCGCAGCGGCTCGAGCGCCTCGACGACCTTGCGAAAGGTCTCGGGCCCGCTCGTCTTGATGTCGACCAGCAGGACCAGCGTCTGGTCGGGGCGGGTGTCAAAGACGCCGCGCGCCTGGACGCCGCTGCTGCTGCCGCTGACGAAAAAGCCGTGGTCCTCGTTCTGGCGTGACAGGATCTCCACTAGCGGGTCGACATAGAGCGACCGGAACGTGCGGTTGGGCTGCAGGGCGGCGCGGTTGTGGCCGACATAGAGCACGTCCTCGTGGCCGTTAAGGAGCCATACGTCGGCCTCGACACCGGTGCAGCCCGCGTGCAGGGCCGAGAACAGAGGCACCTTGCGCCAGTAGTCGTTGTGCGAGTGGCAGGGCACGGGCACAACGTCGCGCAGGAAATCCGTCGGGTACCAGGCCAGGTGCTCGGTGCCCGATCCCGGAAGCCCCCAGGCGCTAAAGATGTCGTCGGAGTCGGATTGGATGCCGTAGGCGATCTGCCAGATGAGGAGCGCCACGTTCATGGCGATAAGCACGGCCCTTTCTTGTCAGCAGTGGCGGGGGCAGCGAGAGGCGCAGACAGGAAAGACAATACTCACAGCAGGATCAGGCCGTAGACCGTGCCGCACAATACCCATTGCCGCTCGTGGGTCTTTGTAGGCTTGGAACCGAGGGTCTCCTCATCGACGACCGTCCGCGCGCCGAGTAGTGGTTCATACTCGCCGCCCCGGCGACGTCGAGAGGAGCCAGTAAAGTACCTGGCAATCTTGCGGACACGTGAGAAGCCAGGTGACCTTCCCTGCAAGAGCGAATCTGGCGGATTTGACAGACAGGCTTCCCCGGCTTGTGAGGAGATGACCCCGGCAGGTAAGCCGGAGGAATACGCCATTGGCAATGATAGTACGTCGAAGGCGGTGGGCAGAGAAATACGATGGGAGCCGGGGGTTTGCAGCCGTCCAGCAGAGAGACAAGAGGGGTGATAGACCCAGATCACTGCTGTCTGTCGAAGCGGTATTGCTGCTGCTCGCCCAACCGGTACATATGCCGTTCAACGGGCTCTGCTGTCTGCTCAATTGGTGCTGCTGCCGTTCAACGGGCTCTGCTGCCGCTCAACGGGACCTGAAAACGCGATTGATTGCGACTGCCGGAGATGTTTGGGCGCCAGAGATCCTGCTGGCAACTCTGGTGATACTGATCGCGACAGCGGGAGCAATGGCCATTGCAATTTGGAGCGTCAAGCGTCCGGGCTTGTTGTTCTTCTGGCGGTTCCGGTCGGGCCAGCACGCATGCGGCGGGATTAAATGGGGCGGGTTGTCGAGGCCGCAAGACACGGCACTCGAATACACGTCGCAGCCGAAAGCGGAGGGAAGGGGATGAGGTTGGGCGAGAGACAAGGGCCGGACGATGCGGAGCAGGGCGGCAGGCGGATTATATCAGTTTCCAGGCGATGACGAGCGGTTTACGCACTAAGGCAATCCGGTGTCGATATTACGGACATTGCTGGAAGAGCAGTGCGGAAATAGGTGGGAAAGTATTATCTTAGTTCTCGTAAAGGGACGCCAAGCCTTTTTTAGCGGGACCGAGAGCGCCGGAAGCAGACGGCCAGCAGTCCTTATTTGGGCAACGTGTTTAGCCAGCACAGGGCTCGTGGGGCGTCGCACGGCCCAGATTGGAGGCTGGGAGCGCAGGCTAGAAGGCCTGGGAGATCCCTTCCTGGTCTGGCCGGATCGTGGTACAAGCTTGGAGCGGGCGAGAGAGACACAGTCGGCTGTCGCCAGCCATTCATCTCTGGCACGAGAGGCACGACAGCTCGAAGCTGCACGATTCGGTCCGGAGCCAGGAGGACACGGCAGCATGTCTCTGCCAGCAAGGAGGGCCGACACTCTATCGAAACACGGTCTGACTCCTGCACATGTAACAGCGGTGACCTATTAGTGGCTCTAGCCGCCGTGCTCCACTTTGAAGTTAGAGTTCGTCACAGGGCCCTCCATCGGCTATCTCGGCGGTGTGGGCGGTCATCCTGCAAGTCCAGACCTCAAACGCAGAGAAAAAGAAGGCAAAAAATAGAAGGATGAGAAGGACAACGCACGGTCAGACAGTTGCGAGATGGTGCTCGTTGAGATGTCGTGCTTCGAGGCACCTTCGGCAAGGGTGGCCACAGGTCGTCGGCTGATTCGCAGCCTTGAAAGAAATGGCGCTTCGACTGCCAGCACATGGCTCAAGTCGGCTACACAACGTGTTTTTGTAAAACCATGTCGTAGTGCGTACGATATATTGCCCCAGGATGACGGCACGGCTGATGGCTTGCAGACTTTCGCATTATCTTACCGTTCTTCCAGCTTCAGGGCGCTAATACTTGTCGGAATGTTAGTCAGCGCAAGTGCAAAAACAATGTTCCGCCACTGTGGTCTGCGCTCGGCACTAGCGCCAGAAGTCGAGACTAGCAAAAGAAAAAGTTCCGTATCAAAGAAAAAAAATCGTGATAAGCAATGATCACCACGACGTACGGCATTTTCTGCTCACGACACCCACCACAGTCTCAGTGGTCGAATTCGACGTTTGC
This sequence comes from Grosmannia serpens, assembly GCA_029299595.1. Taxonomy (NCBI): domain Eukaryota; kingdom Fungi; phylum Ascomycota; class Sordariomycetes; order Ophiostomatales; family Ophiostomataceae; genus Grosmannia; species Grosmannia serpens. Next base: position 14,346 of record JANSMH010000124.1, read on the forward strand.
TCTCTCAAAATGCCTCACAAACACATCCGCCGAGAGCGGGATATGTCCGCGTGAGTGTCCCGTCTCGACCAATTGCAACTGTTTCGTGGGGACACATCCGCTCCTGTCATTACCAAGCTGAACTAACACTGTCCCTTGACAGATTTGACCTCCCACCGACCGAAATAGCACGTCCTCTTCCTGTGAACAAGTCCTCTCGGGGCGAAACCGAACCTCCGAAGAAGGGGTCCAAGGCAGCGGCGGCGGCAGCGGCAGCAGCGGCAGCAGCCAGCACGTCAAGAGGCACCAAGAGAAAGCGAGCGGCGGCAGCGGCAGCGGCGGGCAAGGATGATGCGCCGCGAGCCTTTAGGCGGCTAATGGCCGTGGCTGGCGGCAAGCGGGTGCGGTCCGGTCTCGACGACGGCGCGGCCGACGCTGCGAAAAAGGCCAAGAAGAGCAAGAAGGAGAAAAAGGCGGCAGCGGCTGCAGCAGCAGCAGCGGCGACGGCGGAAGAGGACGGCACAACAGTTGCTCCCAATGCAGCAGCAGCCGCCGCTAACGCGCCAGAGGCGCTCAAGATCCGGCCGGGCGAGCGGCTCTCCGACTTTGCCAACCGCGTGGATGCGGCGCTGCCCATCAGCGGGCTCGTGCCCAAAGGCAAGGCGGGCAGCGACCCGCTGGGGCTGGCAAAGGCCTTTCGCACCAAAAAGGAGCGCAAGATGCACAAGCTATACGCAGAGTGGCACGAGGAGGAGCGCCGGCTGCAGGAGCGCCGGGCCGACGAGCAGGACCTGGCCGACGAGCGCGAGATGGACCTGGACGAGAGCCTCGGCGTCAAGTGGCGGCTGGACCTGCAGCAGGCGACCAGGAAGGCGGGCAAGGGCGTGCAGGGCGGCGGGAGCAACAGCAAGATCGAGGCCGGCGACGACATGTGGGCCGAGCTCAACCGCAAGCGCGCCGCCAGCGCCGCCAAGGCCGTCCGCGCCGGCATCCACGACGTCGTCCAGGCACCGCCGCAGCTGACAAAGATCAACAGCGCCAAGTTCTTTGGGAACAAGAAGCCGGCAGCGGAGGCGGCGGCTTCCACGATCACCACCAAACCAAAAGCGGCAAGACTGGCCGTATCCGACATCCCACGAAAGGTGGTCGACCCGGTCGAGCGGCTGGAGCTGCTGGTCGCGCGGCAGGACGTGCTGTCGTCGTACCGGAAGCGGGCAGAAGGACGGCGGCAGCAGCAGCAGCGGCAGCAGCGGGCAAAGTGAAGGCGTGCTGGAGGAATGTGCGTTGCGGAAAACGAACCGGCTCATGTCTCTGATTTGACACCACCGATCGCGACTGCATCGAAATAGGAACCACCATCATCCTCTCTCATACGCCCTGCTGTGGCCATCTGCCTCTGTCCGCTCGGGTCGTCTCACATCAGGCAAGCATGCAGTTGAACCAGACGGTCATGCTGTTATCCATGCACGTGTGGATCGGCGAGATAAGCCAGGCAGCATTACTCAAGCGGTCTACCGTGCAGAGTACCATACTGACAGCCGACGGTGGCTGTCTTGTCAAAAGTTGCTGTGCCAAGCAGCCAATCAGTATAGGCAGAGGGGAGCTCGGGCTCGAGAATAGCAAAATGATGATACCCATCTCACCGACTTTACCTGTGCTGTGCTGGCCATAAGTGGAAAATGTGTGTAATGTCTTTGCTGCAAAACAGTCCGAAATAAAGTTTCACCCTGGCAGACTCTTTTATACAGCAAGCACAATACGACTATTCTTCTGCAAGAGCTGTTTCGCCGAGCCTCACGCATAGAACCAACTACCCAGATTCTGTTCTGAATCTTGAGACAGTCATGGAAGCTCACTATGAAGGGGCCTCGACATATCCAGCCTGCCGCTTTGCATATGGCTTTACGGAACTCCCGTCATCGTGGTGATGTGTCATTGAGGCCTGGCAGCCCCTGCAGATGTTCACTCTCCTTCTGCTCCGCCAGCTTTATCCACTTCCCCACAACTTCCCCACAAAAGGGAGCTATCGGATATCGTGACATGGCAGGCAAGAGCTACCGTCGACGACATTGGGTGAATGTTGGACGGCGGCCGCGCTGGGCCCTACGTCTTTGGCGCCACCTCTGGACGCTCGGCCAGTATCTCGCTGGGACAGCCTGCCGACAGACAGACAGACGTACACCGACGGAACTGCGGCGGCAGCGGCACCGAGACGGCCACCGTGTCGGGTGGCAATGCACTGCAGGCGTCAGAGGTGCTCGCAGTGGAACTAAAGCAGGGGTGGCGAAAGAGCTGTGAAAGGTTGCCCCAAATAGCCACTGAACGTGATTAGTAATGCGTAATGGAGGATGTTTTCGCTAAGCTGCCAAGGATACATACGTTCTGCTGGACACTGTATGCTGAGCTAAGTACCCCGATAGCACGTGACATAAGCAAAAAGTGGAGCATGCAACTTCTTTTTAAGACACTTCGCACAGGAAAGCTGCAGCCGTCCGTGTTCGAGCCCCGCTCCTACTCAGATTCGCAGATTTGTCGCTTTTTTTCCGCAACCTCTTCGACACGAAAACACAACTAACAGAAAGGAGAGACATGTCGCGTCGCGCTACGCCGCAGCATGGCTAAAGGACTCGATGACCTGATCAACTGGCTTGTAGCGGAGACGGCCTATGCTGGAGAGAAGGGTGAGTTTTTTTCCGTTTGCCGTCCTGTTCGGATTGCGTCCTGCCATTTTCCGCTCCGCGAGCTGGCAAGGCTGAGGTGAGGTTGGGCTGACGAGCCCTCGCAAACAGGCCAGTCGGTAGCAGAATTCGTTGCCGCTGTCAGCAGATTCAGCTCCCGGCAGCAGAAAAAGAAGGCGAGACATGCCGATCGCCATGGTGAGAAGACGGCCGCGGCCGTCGATGCTGGTGCCGCTGCTGGCGGAGCTGCCAGCGCGTTGAGCTCTGGCGAGGTCGACATGCAGCTCGCACGCAAGGCGTGGGAGTGGCTGGTCGAGCGGCCGGAGATTCTTGTCGGGCGCGGCGAGCAGGGCACAAGCGGAACAAACGGCTCGGGCAGCAAGGCCCTGTCGCTGGACGACGTCCTCGCACTGCCCGAGCCGGCCGAGCCTCCTCCGTCTGCAGACGCCGGACCAGCCTATGGCCCGGCGACGTCGTCCAAGGGCAAGGACAAGAAGCAGCCCCCGGCCAAGCGGGGTACTGCCAACAAACGAGCACAGGCAGGGCCAGCACCACCGCCGCCGGCCGACGAGCCGGGCACGCGGCCTCGCCTCTACGCGACCGAGCAGACGATCTGGTACACGGTGACGGGCCACGACGTCGACTACAAGAAGGTCCCGCCGCTGGAGTGGAAGTGCCTCATGGGCATCGCGTCGGCCAAGGAGCACGGCATCCTCCAGGGCGACCTGCGCGCCCTCGTCAACCAGGACAAGCGTTCCGTGCCGAAGCGGACCGACTTTCTGGCCGCCAAGGGCTACGCCATCAAGCGCACCACCATTGCCCGCGGCTACCGCACGAGCATGCTGTGGCTGACCGAGTTCGCGCCCGTGGAGCTGCCCGAGGCCGACGAGGCCACGTCCGCGGCGAGCGGCAAGCCCGGCACGAAAAAGACCGAGGACCCGTCTGCGTCGTCGGGCAGCATCGACTTCTCGGCCGCCTTCCTGACGAGGGACCTCGAGCCCGTTCCCTGGCGGAACCGCTGGACGGGCGAGTCGATCGAGTTTGTCTCTTTTGGGCAGACCATCCTCGCCGTCATCAAGGCCTGGGGCGTCATTCGCCTGGTCGATCTCAAGCAGAAGCTGGGCATCCACAGCAGCCCCTGGCACATGCGCACGCTGGCCCGCTCCTGCCGCGAGTTTGTCGCCTCGGGCGTCCTGCGCTACGTGGCCGCCGTGCGCCAGGACGAGCGAAGGCTCTTCAAGGACTGCATCAAGTACGAGCGCGACCCAACCAAGGAGGAATGGGCCATCTACCTGGCGGCTGGACGGAAGAGAATCCCGATGACGGAGCTGCGGGCCAAGCAGAAGAAGCAGCTGCTCAAGGGGGTGGTGGGGGCGGACGACGACGACGACGACGAAGACGAAGACGAAGAGGGCGGCGGCAGCGGCGTGAGCTCAGCTCTCCGGCCGTCGTGGGTCCCCGAGAAGCCCCTGGCCAACCTCATCTACGACACGGTCCTGCAGACCGGCGCCAGAGGCATGACGTCCCCGGACATCTGCAAGGCCACCGTGGGCGCCTCGTTTGGCCGCTACATGTTTTCTCTCATGGCCGACCTGGCCAAGCCCGGCAACCAGCCGGACCACCTCACCCGCTTCGAGCTCCGCAGCGCTCCGGCCCGGACAGGTAAGAACAACGCCTACGTGTTCGTTGCGAGCATCGCGGAAGAAGAGGGCAGCGTGGCCAATCCGGTATTCGACCTTTACGATGAGCCGAACCTGAGCCGTCGCTATGGATTCCCTACGCGGCCAGACGCCGCCGCCAGGCAGGCCGAGGGACGGACCCTGTCAGAGCTCGCACGCAGCGTTTCCACGCAACGCGGCCCTCCTCGGCGCCACTATCACCATCGTACCATTGGCCGGAGACAGCAGATCGAAATGGGCAGAGACGGCGGGAAGCCGGCGCAACAGAAGAGGCAGCGCGAGGAAGAGACGGGAGCACCGGAACAGGTGCAGCCAGATGGCGGCAAGGAAGTCGAAGCCGACGGGACCGAAGACGCACCGCGTGCAAAACGAGGACGGCCAAGGAAAGTAGCAGCAGCACAGCCAGTCATAAGCGAACCCGAAGCACCGGCACTGCAAGCAAACGCGGAAGACAAGCACAACGAGCAGACAAGCACAAGCGTGCAGCAGCCGCCTGTTGTGCTCGGCGAGCCAGGATCGCTGAACCAGAGGCCGAAGGCGGCCGGCCGGCCAAAGAAGTCGATTGTGCTCGTCGCCAGACACGAGAAGCTAAAGGACGGCAGCTTTCTCAAGAGCGGTGGGGGATACAAGAAAGCCGAGGCCCTGCCGCAAGAGAAATCGCCGATCATTGTGCGGAGAGACTGGCGGGCCGTCCTCGATCTGGGCGACCCTGCCGTCCCTGTTGCGGCCCCAGTAGTCCCAGTGGTTCCAGTGGCCCCAGTGGTTCCAGTGGCTCCGGTGGTCTCAGTGGTTTCAGCGGTCTCAGTACCTCCGGTGGTCCCAGTGCCTCCGGTGGTCCCAGCCGTCGTCTCGGAAGCACCAAAGAGCCCAGCGCGGCCAGTGGGAGTGCTTTCGCGATATAACGGGTCGCCCGGTCGTCTGACGGTCGACGCGAACAACATGAAGCTTCTGTTCAGCTTCGATGCCGGCGCCGCCGACGGGCCAGAAAAGGCGCCTCTCACCATTGCGGTGGACAGCATTGTCGGCGACCCCAGCATCCGAGACGCTCCCGGGGGTGACGGCCAGGCTCTGGTGCTGCAGGCAAGGGAGGGAGACGGCCAGCAAGAGTCGGAGCCGGTCTGGCCATTTGTCTTTATCCTCAACAACGACGACGGGAATCATGCGGATGCCACGGCACTCTGCAGTCGCCTGATCGAACAGCGCAAGAACGCAGAAGACGACAGCGGCGAGCAGGAAGACTCGAAGGAGGACGAGGACAATGACGAGGTGGAAGACGGCAGTGTTGCTGCTGATGCTGCTGCCCCGGTCCCTAAGCGCAGTCGTGGGCTGAAAAAGCGCAAGGCGGGTTCTGGGCCGCAGGAGTTCAACTGCGAGACGTGCGGCGGCAAGTGGAAGAATCTGCTAGGACTGCAGTACCACCAGACCAAGGCGCGGACCTCCTGCAACCCGAACTACGCCCCGCCGCCGGTCATGGAGATCAAGAGAAAGACGAGAGAGAGGAGGGAGCACGAGAGGTCACACGCCATGGACAGAGACGGGCCCAACGCGGCACTGTCGCCGTCAGCAGGCCGTGGAAGAGGGGAGTCAACAGGGCCGTCGTCATCGCAGCTCGGCATCGCACGCAGACTCTTTGGGGGTGGTATTCGGGCAGCGGCACCGCGTGGTCTGGTCCGCAACCTTGCGCTGGCATCGGTCGACAGGCGAACCGCGGCTCAGAAGAGCCAGATGGCCCCAGAGCTGGAGAATGGCGAGAGCAGCGGACAGACGAAGCGTGACCGATTCCCGGAAGCCGAGAACGGACAGACGGACGCGGCATCGGCAGCAGCAGCAGCAGCGGCAGCAGCGGCAGCAGCGGCAGCAGCGGTAGCCATCAAGCAAAGACGAGAGCTGGGAAGCAGCAGCCTCGATGCGGGTGAAGTGGCCAACATTGACCCGCGGCTGAGGACACCAGCAGTGCCCAAGGCGTCGATGCTGCCGACGGGCAGCGTGCAGTTTCCGCTGGCAGCAGCAGCAGCAGCAGCTCGAAGTGGCTCGCTGGCCAGCAGGATGGCCGGCAGGCCAGACAGGCCGGACAGGCCGGACGGCGGCAGCGCGGCGTCTCCGTCGGGGTTCCAGATGCCAGAGGTGCGGACGACGACGAGGATGACGTCGTTTATGCTGCGGTCGATGCGGACGGCAGAGATTGTCAAGCACCTGGTGCGGTCGTCGGACGGGGTGTTTCCGAGCGACCGGTCGCTGTGGTACGCCGTATTCGGGGTGTACACGCGGAGCTTTCCGGGCGAGGATCCGCCGACGCTCAACGTCAGCCGGGCGGTGACGAAGAAGCTGGAGGCGGCCAAGGAGTTGGAGGAGCACACGTTTGGGTTCCGCGACGCCCGGGGCCACTTTATCTACCTGCGGCTGCTGGTGCGCTGTGGCGACGACTTGCAGTCGGAGGCGGCCCGGGCGATGCGGCTGCGGATGCAGGAGAGCTACCCGATGCCGTACGTGCCGGCCGAGCTGGTGCCGTCGGACAAGGACATGGCGGTGCTGCGGGTGTACGACAAGGAGGCAGCAGCGGCGGCGGCGTCGTCGGCTGAGGGGGGCGTGGGCGCGTCGAGGCAGAACCAGCGCGGACGGCGGTCGCTGGCAGCCGAGATCGAGGTGCTGAACGCTCCATTCTACGAGCATGCCGCGGCGGCACAGCCGTATCGGGCGGGCAGGAACGGGGCCTACATTGTCAACTACGGCGGCGAGGACGACGAGGGGGTGGCGGCTGGAAAGGGGGGCAACGGCGGAGGGAGGAAGCGCAGGGCCGGCGGCAGAGAGGGCGGCAGCAGTGCGAAGAAGCGGCGGAAGACGACGCGGTTTGCCGACTACATCACCGGAAAGGCGGACGAGGACGAGGAGTGGGTGGATGGGGGGGAGAGGAAGAGAGGGAGAGGGCTCGATGTGGCGGAGAACGAGGGCGGGGACGAGGTGGAGGAAGGGGAAGAAGAGGAAGACGAGGACGAAGACGAGGCCGAAGACGAGAACGAAAAGGAAAAGACCGGCGGGACGCGCAATCCAGGCCTGGACAGCCTGCCGAAATCGTTCTTCCGGACGAGAGCCAGACGAGACGACGGGCAGCTGGCGACCATCCGCTTCCTTGCGCCTAATACGCAGCTGGGGGAGGAGGGGGTGGACGAGGGGGTGGTGGGAGACGAGGCGGACGAGGCGGACGAGGCGGACGAGGCGGACGAGGCGGACGACGACGACGGCATGGAAATGGACGAGATGGTGGACGGCAGCAACGACAACCGCACTCACGCGGCAACGTTTTCCAACCGGCTGGTCGTGTTGCAAGCATCACGTGACACGTGGCCGAAGCTGCCAGAGGCCTACTTCCAGCAGCACGGCCGAGCCAGCTTCACGATGGAAGGCTGGATGCCGGGCCGGACGGAGCTGCTGCGGGATAGCCTGCCGCAGACGGTGGACGACTGCGCGCGGATGCTGCAGGGCGACGTCCACATTGGCGGCTCCGACGCGACGGCAGCCGGCCGGTTCTTCCAGGACGTCGACCGCTGCCGTCTCTGGGAGCTGTCGCAGCGCGGCAGCCAGCTGCTGGCCTGCGGCAGTGTAGCGCCCGACCACGTCTTTCTGCACATGGGCTTCCGGGGGGACCACGGGCATCCGACGGCGGACAGCGCGCCGCTGCTGCGGTGGAACAGCCGGAACCAGTTTGGGCTGGACTCGATCCCGTATTCCGCCCTGGGAGGACTGGAAGAGGGAGGAGGGAGAGGGGGGGGAGGGAGAGGCGGAGGAGGGAAAGGAGGACGGGCTGGACTGATGCAGCAGGCAACGTATCTGGCGAGTTCTCGACGGGAGCTGACGGGATATCCGCAGACGGAGGAGGACTATTTGAGGGGGGGAGGGAAGATGAGGATGGGCGAAGGTGGGGACGGACGAGACGGACGAGACGACCGAGAAGGACGAGACGACCGAGAAGGACGAGACGACCGAGAAGGACGAGACGACCGAAACGAAGGCAGAGACGGCGGACGAGGCGGACCAGGCAGACGAGACGAGCGAGACGACAGCCAGGACGACAACACGACCGTGGACTGGTCAACAGACGAGACGCTGATTGCGGCATTTGTGGCGACAAAGACGCTGGTCGGTGGTCTCAGCCAGGCCGTCGACTGGGGCCTGCTGATGCGGCTGTTCCCCGAGCGGAAGCTCTCAGGGCTGCGGGCCTTTTGGAGCACAGCACGGCGGGAGCGGACGGCCGTGGTCGACGGCCTGTCCGAGCGGTTCCAGCAGGCCTTTCCAGAGGCCTATGGCCGAGGAGAGCTGACGGCCGTGCTGGACTACGACGACGTGCTGGCGTACGACTGGGCTGCGCTGGTGGCCTGGACGCTGCGGCTGATGCGGCGGGGCGAGGCCGACGCGCTGCCGGCGACGCGGGAGCAGCTGGAGCGGGTGTATGTGGTTGGAGGGGGGGTAGGAGGGGGGGTAGGAGGAGAGATAGACGGACCGTCGAGTCAGCCACAGTTGGATGCACAGCCACATCGGCCTCAGCCACACCTGCCACACACTTCCTGGCGAGAGGACTACTTCCACCCGACGCGCTCGGTGTGGAACCGGCTGCAGGACGCGGCAGGCGAGGCGGCCGTGCTGGCACTGGACGGGACGGGGCCGTCGACGCCGGCCGAGGCGGCTGCAGCGCTGTCGGCGGCGCAGGCAAGCGGCAGCCGTGTGGCGGCAGCAGCAGCGCGGTCGGCCCTGCGTCACATGGTGGCGAGGTCATGGCTGCGGGCGCTGTGTGCGACGCCGCACGACCGGTACCGGCCGTCGAGGATCAAGCAGAAGCTGTTGACGTTGGGAGCGGTCGGGAGGGGGCGAGGGGCCGAGCGAGGGGGACAGAGGGGCGAGCGAGGGGGACAGAGGGTCGACGCCGACGAAGCGGACGACGCCGACGCCGACGCCGACGAGAGCGGCATCAACCGACAGCTGCAGGCGGTGATCGGGGAGTTACAGAACGAGCGGGTGCTGCGGCGGACCAAGTCGATGGTGGCGCTGGGCGGGCGCATGTACCTGCTGGCGGAGGCGTACGCGACGACGCTGGACAAGGCGGCGCAGCAGGACAAGTTCCGGCAGGCGGCGGCGTTCAAGACGCGGCTGGACGGGGTGTTCCGGGCGGGCGGCAGCGTGGAGCTGTCGCCGTCGACCAACGATGACGGCATGGTGCTGGCGCTGCTCAACCTGCAGGCGCACGGGCGGGTGGCGGTCGAGGCGGTGGACGCGCCCTGCGTGCCGTTCGGCTTTGAGCCGGGCAACTACGAGACGCGCAAGTTTCCGAAGCACTACCAGCGGTTCCGCCAGCGCGTGGTGCCGACGGCAGCGTACGTGTGGGACGAGGGGGTGGAGGGGGTGGCCGGAGGAGAGGGCGGGCTCCCTCCTCCTCCTGCTCCCGGCCCTCACGGCGAGCTGCCCATGTGGCGCGACTTTTTCGGGGTGCTGGACCGCGGCCGCTTTGTGCGTCTGGCGAGCGCCGTCGTCTTTTCCATGGCCACACGCGGCGGCGCCACGGAGCCGCGGCAGATGGCGGCCCATCTGCGGCCGGTGCTGGAGCCGTTTGAGGTGCAGATGCTGATGGACTGGGGCGCGGCGGTGGGGATCCTGGAGAGGGGGGGCGGAGGCGGCGACTGCGTCGTCTGGACGGTGTCGGAGTGGTGGTGGCTGCTGATCGGGCGCATGTACGAGGGCCTGGACGGGGTGAAGGAGAGCCGGACGGAAACGACGGGCGGAGGAGGGGAAGAGGAGGGGGGTGGAGGAGAGGAAGAGGGTGGAGGAGAGGGAGGTGAAGAGGAGGGCGACGAAGAGGAGGGCGTTGCTGTCGACGAGGAGGAAGACGTCGACAGCAACCCGAGACTGACTGACGGTCCCAAGAGGACGGACAGCTGGCGCGTCATCTGCGGACTGGACTGACGGCCGTGTGGCGCAAACGAATTGCCAGCCAACTATGAGATACCCAGACTGTAAAGCATCTGCTATTCAACGGCTGCACGTGGTAAACTAAGAGGTATAACATCCGAACGCCCAGGTTATTCAACGCCAAGTGAGATCCCGTGACACAAACTGTAAAGCCACGCCAAGCCACACCAAGCCACACCCTATCACAGCAGCGCCATCTTGAGCAGCATCGCCACCAGCACGACGAACAGCGCGGCGATGCTGCGGTCGACCCACGGCGACATTGTCGCGGCCGGCTGTCGTCGTGGGGGGAGAGGGAGGCCGGCGGGCGGGAGGGGGATTGTGCGTGTGGGAGTGGGGGGTTGTGGGAGTGTGGGGGGGGGTGTGAGCTGTGTGAGCTGGGTGGGTGGTGCGGGTGGGAGTGTAGACGCGTGTGTGGACGGTGTGGCCGCGTGTGCAGACAGGTGTGCAGAAGTAGGTGCCGGCACAGCAGCCTGGCCGGGCGCGGCAGCAGGAGGAGGAGCAGGGGTGGCCGGAGCCGTCCGTGGAGCGGCCGGCGGGTCTGCCGTGCCGTCCAGCTCGTCCCGCCAGACCATTGTGAGCTCGGGCGGGATCTCCGGGGTGGCGGTCGTCGTCGTCGTCGTCGTCGTCGCCGTCGAGCTGTCGCCTCCATCTCCACTTCCACTCCCGCTGGCGGCCTCGGCGGCGGCGCTCTCGGCCAGGATCTCGGCGTTGGAGCGGCCGCACGTGGCGCAGCGGTAGGCCGGCGACGCGGCGGCCATGCTGCGGCGCGTGGCGTCGGTGGCGTCGAGCCCGCCCAGCTGGCCGCGCGGGTCCGTCTCCATGAAGGCGCGCAGGGCCACCAGCGCCGTGCGCAGGCCCCAGGCCGGCTGCCACGTCTCCTCGTGGTGGCCGCTGATCGACAGGCAGATCTCGCGGTTGGCCTCGAACCGCCCCGACGGCGTCAGGAACCGGAACGACGGCGGCCGCAGCGGATACGTCGGCGGCAGCACGATCCGCCCGTGGTACTGCCCGGCCGCGTACGCCGTCCCCGGCGGCCCGCGCAGCGTAAAGTGCCACTCAAACAGGTCCGTCTCCAGCGGCGCCGCCGCAAAGTCGCCCGACGGCGCCGACGCCAGCTCCTGCGCCTCGCGGACTGTCAGAGAGAGAGAGGGAGGTTAGCAGAGGTCGGCAGAGGTCGGCAGAGGTTGGCAGAGTTGGCCCATGGACCACGACGAGGAGACGTACGGATGCGCCGAATGGTGGGCGATTTCGAGTTGGGCTTGGCGGCCATGGCGGCGAGCGGGGGAGGGAGAGAGAGACGGAGAGAAGGCGAGGGGGAGAGAGACGGGACAAACGGGGAGAGACGGGGACGGCCAGAGCGTTGCAGAGGAAACAAAGAAATTGTACAAACAGCTGACCGCAATGCATGTGGATTGGAAACATTGCCTTGCTGCCACCTATGAAACTGACGCGGCCGCGGCGCCACAGCATAAGCCACACGGCTTAATAATGATGTCATAGCATCGTCGCACAGGGAAGGAGCGTTCGGCCTCTTGCACCTGCTTCGCATGTCTGCGCATAGTCCGGCTCCTCTCTTTTCTCAGATTGCATTCACTGTGCTTCGCTGCCATGGCTCTACTCTCTTCTCTTCCTCCCACCACTCGTCTGCTCTTTTGCTGCACCTCTGTTTACATTGTCACGACATAGAGTGGCATCGCGGTACCGTTGACGGTGCATCCAGTCCTTGAATCCGTCTTTATATCCAGTCTTTTGTCTACGCAGTCTATTTTCGGCCGTCTCCAGCCATTTCCAGTCGTTTCATCCATTTCCACCCCGACATCGCCATCATGGAGACGGAAAAGTTTTACCAGTGCTTCGACTGCCCGGACGGCGTCCAGATCTTCACGACCGAGGACGAGCTCATGGCCCACAAGTGGGACATGATCCGCACCGAGATGTCCCGGGAGCACATGAACTGCCACATCTGCAGCATGAAGCACCGCACCTTTGAAGGCCTCATCCGCCACTACCAGCTGGTGAGACCCGGTTTCATTATCGCGTCTGCGGATGCACTCTAACCCCATCAGAGCCACCCGGCCAAGCAGAAGCTGGCCTGCCCCGGCTGTCGTGCCAACTTCCCCCGTCTGTATCTGCTGATGCAGCACATGGAGGGCAACGACTGTCCGGGCATCACGGCCGCCGAGGTGGGCGACCGCCGCATGCGCAAGGCCCTGGCCGCGGCCGCGACCGGCAACGCGTCCAGCGCGGCCTCTGAGATTGGCATCTTTGACGTCGGCGGCAGGGTGCCGGCCGGCGGCTACGGCCAGTACATGGGCCTCGACGTGCCGCTGCCGCCGGCCGTGACCGCCGTCCAGACCAGCAGGCATGCCGTGGAGGGAGCTGGTGGCGGTGGCACCACCAGGGAGACGCCGCGTCGGGAGATGCTGCCGGCGTCGGCCACGGCCGCGCTGGCCCCTGCGGCGGCCTCGACGTCAGCCTCGGCCTCGGCTCTTGTCCGCACCGCCCGCGACTTCCGCCACGGCGACTCCAAGCTGCCCGACCTGCTGACCGACAGCCCGGCCAACGGACGACACCGCGAACTGGACGTGTGGTCCGGACAGGACATGCTGGGGCTGGGGGCCAGCAGTCCGGCGCCGGAGCCGGGCCACTCTTCCTTTGCCCAGCAGCAGCAGAAGAAGCAGCAGCAGCAGCAGCAGCAGCAGCAGAGCACCGGCTCGCCGGGCAGCCATCGGGGCTTTCCCCCCCCCCATGATCATCGTGCTCGTCAGCCGCCGTCGTCCAGCAGCAGCAGCGGGGGGGTGGGCGACGCGCTCGACCCGAGCCACCCGAGCCACCCCGACTTTGACGTGTTTCGGTACAAGAACAGCATCACGGGCAGGTTCAACTGTCCGCACATGACGTGCCGACGAGCAGGGTAAGAGCATAAGAGCACCCACGCTGCCTCTCTCGCACACACGCTGACCAGACTAGGAAAACGTTCAAGTCGGCGTCCGGCTTCATCACGCACCTCCGGTCGGACGCGGCCCACAGCTCGCTGCGCGTGCAGTGCCCGTCGTGCTCGCGCTACTTCACGTCGATCCAGGCGCTGGTGCAGCACAGCGAGTCGCAGTCGGCGCGCTGCCACCTGCGCGACTCGGAAGAGTTCCACCAGTTCCTCGACACGCTGACGGGCGGCATGGTGGCGGTGCAGGGCCGCAACATCGACCTGACCGTGTCGTACGCGGTGCAGTCGGGCGCGGCCAGGGACCTGCTGCAAGACGGAGAGGCGGTGGACATGTAATCTAGGAGATGGTACTATGTAGCTGCATGAATGGCACGGGATAGCACGGACTACTCGTACGGAGTATTACTGGCCACTTCGTATTGGCCACCGGCATTTCTCAGGGGCTGCTGGCCAATCACGGCCTAGCGCCGATTTGTCACGATTGGCCCCACACCTTCCTTCTTGCTGCAAAGCTGGCGCGTCTTCTCCTCTGTCACAGCCACAACGGCCATCTTTCTCTCTGTCGTCCACGTTGTTCTCCGCCAGCTGTCAAGCGCACCAGTGATTGAGAATACGAGCGTGTCTCAGCGCCTCTGTCTGACCCAGCAATAGACGACAGGACTGTCGACATTCGGCCCGCGTCTTCTTCTTGGCAACGATGCCCGTCTCGTTGTCGTCGGCCTCCTTTTCCAACTTCCGGTGAATCCGAGCGGCCGACGTTGACAGCAGGCCTGTGTGCCTGGACGGATCGCAGTGTTCTCTAATGGACGGCAACGACGACGGCAACTACGACGACAGCCCCGACAACGCCGACTCTGCGCGGCATCCCCTTGAGCGGTTTGAGCAGGCCAAAGACGACCACGACCACTACGACCACCACGACCACCACGGCCACAACCACGGCCACCACAGACACGCCATGATCAGCCGACGGTTTGCGCGGCGCGCGGAGCGGTGGTGCTGCCTGTGCGCGCACTACTTCCCGCTGGTGTTTGTGTGCGGGCTGAGCAGCTGGGCGGTGTGGGTGATGCTGCACCTGGGCCTGCGGGCCCGCGACGGCGCCAGCGACGGCACGACGGCGGCATGGGTCGGCCCGGGCTGCGCGGCGGCGGCGGTGGTGCTGTACGGGCTGCAGATGTGGTCGTATGGCGCGGCCATCCTGACACGGCCGGGCAGCACGACCGACGACCACGGCTACAGCACGCTGCCGCCCACGGCCACGGCGACGACGACGACGACGACGACGGCGGCGGCGACGATGCCGACGACGGCGACGGGGGGCAGCCCGCTGACGGTCAAGTCCAACGGCGAGATGCGGTTCTGCAAGAAGTGCCAGGCGCGCAAGCCGGACCGCGCGCACCACTGCTCGACGTGCCGGCGCTGCGTGCTCAAGATGGACCACCACTGCCCGTGGCTGGCGACGTGCATCGGGCTACACAACGCCAAGGCGTTTGTGCTGTTCCTCGTGTACACGACGCTGCTCGCGCTGCTGTGCCTGGCGGCGTCGGCGTCGTGGGTGTGGACCGAGATCGTCAACGACGCCACGTACGCGACGTACGACGACTCGCTGATGCCCATCCAGTATATTATGCTGTGCGTCATTGCCGGCATCATCGGCCTGGTGCTCAGCCTGTTCACCGGCTGGCACGTCTACCTGGCCTGCCGCGGCCAGACGACGATCGAGTGCATGGAGAAGACGCGGTACCAGTCGCCGCTGCGTCGCCACGCCGACGTCGGCCGCCGGCTGCCCGACGAGGAGCAGGGCCTCTTTGGCCGCGACGGCCGCGACGACCGCGACGACCAGGACGACCAGGACAGCAACCGCCACTACAACGACACCGACTACGACGACGGCGCGTTCTCGCCGCCGGCCACGCGCCAGCTCGGCCGCCGCCTGACCTACGACCAGCTCGAGCGCTACCGCGCCCAGAAGCGCCACCAGGACTACCTCGACGAGCAGGACGCCAAGCTGCTGCCCCACGCCTTTGACCTGGGCGTGCGCCAGAACCTGCTGCACCTGCTCGGGCCGCGGCCGCTGCTCTGGGCCCTGCCCGTCTGCAACACCACCGGCGACGGCTGGTCGTGGCGGCCGAGCCCGCGCTGGCTGGCCGCCCGGGATCGCATCCAGCGCGAGCGCGACGCCCAGCAGGCCCGCGAGCGCGCCGCCGGCTGGGGCCCCGTCGAGGAGGAGGGCTGTGGCGGCCTCGTCTTCCCGTCGTCGGCCCCGGCGGCACCACCGCCGCCGCCTCGCTACAGCAGCCACGCCCCGACGTCCTCGCCCGGCCGCTTCTCCACGTCCAAGGCCGACCGCATCCTGGGCCGCGATCCCCGGCTCTACTCGGACGAGACGCCGGCCGGTCGACGCCCAGCATCAGCAGCAGCAGCAGCAGCAGCAGCAGCAGCCGCTGCCTCCTCGCCACCACCGCCCTCGTCCGGCGTCTCCCTGCAGCGGCTCAGCGCCGCCGGCCGCGCCCTGCACAGCAACATCCTCAACGAGCTCGGCGACGGCCTCGACCTCGACGACGACCTCGACGACGAGGAGGAGGCCCGCGAAAAGGCCAAGGACGAGGCCGCCGCCGCCGCTGCCGCTGCCGCCCGCCGCCTGCAGCACCAGCAGACCCATCTGGCGCTGGCCCCCCTGCGGGCGCGCTGGCTGCCGGCGCAGCGCGGCAGCAGCAGCGCCAGCAGCGGCGCCAGCGGACTGCTCCTGCGCAAGGCCGCCACGGCCGCGTCGGCCGCGTCGGCCGCGTCGTCCTCGTCGGCCGCCACGTCGCCGCTGGCCTCGCCCGTCGGCAGCGCTGCCGGCGGCCTGCGCTCGCCCGCCTCGTCCGCGCCGCCCTCCGCGGCCGCCGACGTCGACGGCTGGAGCGGACACAGCGACAGCGGCGCCGCCGACACCGACGACGGCGGCGTCGACTGAGCACGGCCCGGCTATGACTTGCAACGTTTCGGGCGACAGAGGGCGAAAGGCGGGGAACCCCCAGGCACAGGGGATGGGAATGGGCGGGCTGGCGGATCGGACAGCAAAAAGCCCGGCGGCAATGGGCGTCGTCGCCCTTGTCTGATTTGTCTGTATAAACTCGGCGTTTTTTTTTGTGTGTGTGTATTTTTCAGAGTTTTTTTTTGTCTTGGTTTTTTTTGTCTTGTTTTCCCTCGCTTTTTCCCTCTTTTTTTCCCTTTGTCACTCCATCTTCTCTTCTTTCCCCAGCCAAAAACGGGGCAATGCCATTTGTCATGTGTTTATAGCATCCAGCGTAGAAATCGACAGCCTCTGTTGTGCTGCACGACGCACGGAAACTACGACTCGGGGCTTGGCGTACGGCGGGAAGCTGCCATGCATGCCGCCTGTTGTTCGGCGTCCTCGCTTCCTTGCTTCCTCTCACTCTTCTGCATCAGCCAGACGGCGTGTGTTCATAACTGCAGCGCGAGCTGCTTAATGTGCTATTGTGTAGTAATAATAATAATGCTCCCAATCCTTTCGTGTACTCCCATGGCAATGTGTTCAACAGTTCGGAAAATACAATGGCAAGAGAAAAAAAAGCAGACATGAGAAAAAAGCGCGTGTCGAAATAGAGATATGCGAGCATATCGGCGAAATGAAAGAGGTTCCTGCCTGCATCAAAGCCCCAAAAAGGAGAGAAAGACATGATAACGAATACCCATTTCTCAAATTTTGGTTCATCTCTCGACGCCGTGTGGAACCATAGAATCTCTCCCAGTCCCAGAATTCTGCTCTGCCTGTTCCATGCATGCCGTATACGCGCCCAACCCGAATGCTAAGAGACAGGGATGCTGTTGTTTTTGTGCCGTCCCCCAATGCCTCGTTCCCTGCTCTCAGAAACCATGGATTTCCGTAAGCAATATGTCCAGGCAGTCCCTCCGCAGTCTATGCAGTCGTCCCCTGTCTGTGCCGTCTGAACAGAGCAGTAAAAAAACAAATCAAAACAAGAAACAAGAAACATAATCGCTGGGCAGATATAAAACAAAGACAGTTATCAAAAACAAAAGCAAAAACAACAAATCAAATCAAGGACAAAGAAAAATCCAATGCTGTGTATGTGTCGCCCTCAAATGCAACCGCTGTCATGCTGATGGTATGCCTGCTCTGGGCACGTCTGCAAAACTCCCGCGTAAATCAAACAAGGGAAACAAGCGGTCGGCAGTCGCCCTGACAGGCCCGTGGTGATACAGAAACAAAAACAAGGAAACATGCAAGTGGTAAGGAAACACACAAAATAGTACACGCCAACACGGCTCACGAATGGCCGCTGTCCAGGCTGGACTTGGGGCTCATGCCGCTGGTGCGGTTGAACACCGTGCGGATGCTCTTGAACTTGGGCGTGTTCTCCGGCGCGTCCGTCGCGCACGGAACGAACACGCTGGTGATGGGCTCCTTGCGGATCTCACACAGCAGCGTCGAGAACATGTACCGGTCGGCATTGACGTCCACCAGCGGGATCGACCGGTACCCCTGCTTGAGGTTGCTCAGCTTGGCCGTGAAGCTGGCCGTCGCGTTGACGCTGCTGCTGTACCGCCCGTTCTCCGCCAGCTTCACGCTCAGCCGCACGAACACGAGGTCCGGGAACTTGGTCGTGAAGCTGAAGTTGAACTTCTGGTCAAACACCGGGTTGAACCCGTTCTCCGCAATGATCTTGGTCCGGTACACCAGCGGCGACGACGCGCACTCGTCCAGCTGCTGCCTCCGCTCGTCGCCGTCCCGCTTGTCGTCCGCCAGGAACACCTCCACCTCCACGTACGGGTCCAGCGTGCGCTTCTCCCCAAACGCCACCGGCCGCATCAGCTGCTGCGCCGACACCACCCCGATGCTGAAGTTGACGTTCTTGCGCTCCCGCTTCAGCTCCCGCGGCTTGCTCTCCCCCGGGAGGTTGGGCAGCACCTGGAACTCGCGGCACTCGCGCGGCTTCAGCACGTAGCCCGACTGGTCCGTGCTGCCCGTGAACATGGCCGCGTTGAGCTGCATCCCCAGATCGTACGTCTGCCAGTTGAGCGCCGCCATCTGCACGCCGCGCCGCCAGTGCGTCAGCGGGCTGAAGTTGGACGACGCGAACCGGTACGGCTTCGGATACACCCGCATCAGGTATCGCATGTTGTGCCAGTGCACTGCCCGCCGCTGCTCGCGCGTCTTCGTCTGCTTGTCGTACACGGACTCGTCCCAGGACAGGATGTGGTTGTACGTCTTGCACTCCGCGTCGTCAAACGGCGTCGTCTTGTGCACGCCGACGCAGTACACCGCAAGGCAGCCCAGCTCCGGCACAATCTTGCTCTGCTTAAACTTCACCGCCTTCTCGCTGCCGCCTTCACAGTCGCTGATGCTGCAGCTCTGCACGTCCTGGTGCACTTCGCCCTCCGTGATCGTATTGACCCGGGCCTTGGGGATGCTGAGCTTCCGCGGCAGCGGGCTCGTGAGTCCGGGGCTCAGCACCGGGCTGGACTGTCCCGAACGGGACAGGGGCGACGGCTGGGCAGTCGGCACAAAGCCGATGTGCCCGTTGACGTCGATATTCATCGGCCTCATGAACGGCGTGGGAAGGCTGTTGCCCCGCCGCCTGCCGTGGAACTCGCCGCTCGCCCTGCCTGCAGTGGCGGCCTCGCTGGCCGTCTGTTGTGGCAGCAGGGCAGCCTGCTGCGTCTTTTTGGTCTTGATGAGGATGCGGCCCTTTAGCTCTGATGGCGACGGAAGCCTGTTCGTAGCCGACGGGAGCGGCTCGGTGACCAGTTTCGTTCCAAACACCTCCCGCATGATCTTGGCCATGATTCTCTGCTGCTCGGGGTTGCAGTGCACCTCGAGTGAGATCCACAGCGGGAAGGCAGACTTGTGAAAGGCGTACTTGTTGATGGCGTTGATGGCCTCTCGGAACGAAATGCTAGAGGTCCACGTCTTTCCGTGGACGATAATCGGCTGGCCCTCGGAACCGTCCCAGCAGTCGATCTCGATGCAGCGGCAGCCACGGGAGAGCGCAGAGATGTAGCCTTCCACGCTTGACGTGCCGGCCAGCTGACGGCCCGTGAGGTAGGTGTTGTGGGAGCTCGAGATGAAATATTCGTTCATCGGCCGGTCAAATTTGTATTCCCGGGGCTCCTTGATCAATACAAGGTTGGATTCCGACGTGAGGAACCGCAAGAGGCCCGTCTGTGACATTCTTGGCGAGTCGTCCATGCTATCCATCACATCCTTTGGCCGCGGACGGCGGGCAAAGTAGGCGAACACAGACTCCCAGGCGGCGCGCTCGTCGTCGACGTTCTCGCCCTGGGTGTTGCGAAGGAAGTCGAAAAACTCGTCTTGCGTAATCCCCAGCTGGTTGTTCGACGCGATCGTCCGGTGGAGAGCAATGATATCCTCTCGCTTCCGCATCAGGCGGACAAATTCGTGGAAGCCGGCAAAGTTCAGATGCCCGTTCCGGAACACATCTGCCTCGGCGAAATTGGCGCGAAGGACGTCCTGGGGAACGTGGATATGAATGTTGCGGCACATGCGCTCGACGGCGGAAAAATCGATCATGCAGCTGTCGACAGAGACCGGGCTGCTGGGCTGCTTATCCGGAGACTGCTTTCCCATCTCCCGGTCCCAGTACGCACGAACAGCATGGTCGCTGAAGGTCATGAGCGACTCCATCGAGTCTTGGCGGTGCCTGTAGATGGCGTCGAGGGTGCTGGTCCAGTTGATAAAGTTCGCGTCGCTGTCGGCGACGAGGTGCATCAGCTTCGTCTGGGTCGTGTCGGGAACGGTGTACAATATGGAGAAGAAGCGAGGCTCGTCCGCCTCGGGGATACCGCAATCCAGCCGGTACTGGCGGATGTCCTCGGCAGTGCGGACTTCTTTGATGTCGTCGATGTAGATGCACTTGGACGGACGGGTCCTGTCCCAAGTGATCTTGCCTGCCTCGGCATCCAACGCCAAGACGAGACGCTTGCTGCTCTTCTTCTTTGAAACTTTGCTGATGGGAACTCCGTTTAGAAGAACCAGAGGGATCACGGGGCCGCCAACTTGAGGCGGTGACAGCAGCGGCGGGCAGATTGAGCCATTTACAGAAGACGCGGTGTTTGTCGTGGGGGCGCTGTCCATGGCCCCGTTGTCGAACGTGGAGGCAGAGATGCTCTCGCCGTCGTCTCGCTCGTCGGCCTCGCACTCGGATTCGGTGTCAAAGGCCGGCCGCTCCATCATGTCGCTTGCTGGCGCGGTGTTGTTGCTGTCGCTTCGCCTGCGGAGGATGCCCGGCCCCACGCTGACGTCTCGGCTGTTTGGGTGGGCCGACGACGTGCGGCGGCGCGTGATGGCCTTGGAGGCCTTGTTGGACAGTCGGCGGATGATGTTGGTGTTTTGCTTCACGGCATCATGCATGACGCCGCCCGGCTGCGTGCGGGAGGATGGCGCGTATTGGTGGAGCGACGTTGCGCTCAGCCGGTGGGACAGTATGGACTCTGGCAGCTGGAACGAGGAGCCACCGATGGGCTCGAGCTCACGGCCGCGGAGAGGTTCCGGTGAAGGCACCAAGGAGCCGCCATATGTGGCTGAGGCGTCAGGAGACAAAATAGGAGAGGTGTGCGAGCTCGAGGAAATGCTGACCGCCGAATGCGGTGCAGAAGCAAATCCGGAGCTCGGAGTAGTCAGGCCAGCCTGGAGGCTGTCCAGATGCAGGCGCGGCGACTTGGTTGGCGTTGTGGTCATCGACCGGCGGGTCGGCGTGCCGGGAGCCGGCGCCGCCCCCTTTCTTCCACGGACAGGGCTCGTGTTGAAAGACATGGCCCGGTCGATGGAGAGGTTGTGGCTGCTTGTGCTGGCCGTATTGGAGGAAGAGTCCGTGCGGGTAGACGCAAGTGTGGTGGTGGAGGATGTGGCAGAGGTGCTATACCTTGGGTGGACAAGTGTCGAGAAAGACATGGTTCTGCACCGTCCGATAGGAGGAGTGCCGTGTAAGAGAGAGAGAGCAGAGCAGTGCAAATCCTCAGGAAGACATTCGGGGAATCTCCTGGGTCCGAGAGAACATGAACAGCGTTTATAATAAACGGGCAGAAGGGAATGTGTGAAGCATGGTCGAGGGGAAGGAGGCTCAACACGGATCTGAATAGGAAGGAGAGAGAAGGGAGAGAGGGTATATATGAGTAGAAGGTTGGTCAGGAGTGCGCGTGGGGGGGGGTGTGAGGAGAAGCAGGGGTGGGAGTAGAAACGTTCCTGGAAGGCTGCTGGAAGGCTGCTAGAAAGCTGCCGGGATGTGAAGATGGTGGTAAAATTAAATTTTAAGGCGAGTCCAGCCCACAAGCAGAGAAAAAAAAAACAGAGGCCGAGGAGAGTGGGGGGAGGCGGTGATTTAAATGTCGAGAAGGGCAGACAGTCTGACCGGCAGGTGGCTCTTTTGTGTTCTGTGCGTGTTCGAGTGCTGCTAGTCACTGCCGTGAGCGTCTTCTGACCGCGTAGGGTTCACTGGGTGGTGGTGGCAGCGAGGTGCTGCAGGCGTTGCCCTTTTGTCTGTCGTGGCCGGCCGTTCTGGTGGATGTGGAGCTGGGTATCGTCTGCCCCGAGCAGGCGGCAAGCGTTGCAGAAAGCGCGCCGACGAGAAGCTGGCGACGAGCAGGTATAGGTGGTGTACAGGTACGCCCCAAGACCTCTCCGCTTGCCCTTTTGCGAGGATGGGGCGGGTATGGGCCGCAGAAACAAGCGGCCGTGCTGCGATAGTAACGACAAAATGATGAGGTGGCAGGCGTATGCAAGCTGCTGTTTTGGGTTACCACCCTGGCAGCGTCCCACAACCTGAACCAAGGATGACAGGTGCAGTGAATCCAAGGCGAGGAAGGCCACCTCCCATGACGGTGGCGTCTGCTGGAGTCGACAGGGTACCGCTGACGCTGGATTGCGAACGTGCTGCCCTGTCCCGTTGCTCTACCCGTGCAGGCCCACGGCGATGCCAAGCACACAGGACCAGAGCGAGGAGGCTGTTCCGGAAAGGGGGGGGGGGGGTGCTTTTTCGGCTCTGGATTTGGGCTGGTTTTGGAGGTTGGACCCGCTGGCACTTAGGTGCTGAGTCCCATTCCCTGCTGCGGTCGTATCTATCTGCCAGGCGTCGGGCTCTTCCGTGACGTCCTTCTGCGTCAAAAAAAGGCAGAATGCGCCTCCTTCTCGGCGCCCACGCCCTGTCTGCTGAACGTGCCGCAAGTCGTCCTGCACCAAATCACAGTCTACTTCCGTCTCTAGCCTTCGATCTCCGGTCTCTGATCTCCGGTCTCTGATCTCTGGTCTCTGGCCACTGCCTCTGCCTCTTCCTCCCTACCTCTCGGCACCCCTGTCTACCGGGGCCGTGCTGCAGGTCGGAGAATGGCAGCTCTCTCGGCGGGCTGTTGTGGGCGACGGCGCCTGGCGGATTTCGCGGCACACCCTGCTCCTCTTGGCCCTGCCGTTTCAACGTCCGTTCCGTCTGCTCCTCGCCGGACCTCTGGCGCTGGCTGGTGCTGATGCCGTCTGCGAACCGGATAATGCGCGGTTCCACGACGAGGAACCTCTTTGCGCCTGGATGCGGTAAGGTCGGAGTCGGATGATGTATTCGCTGTCAGTGCCACGCAGCATGTAACAACAGCTGTTGTGTGGGTGCACGGCGTACTGCGCGCACAGGGAACGTTGTATGTAGTGTAAGGTCGGTGAGGATTGTGTGAAGCAACGACGGTCGAGAGGGTAAGGGAAACGAGGGCGGGTTACGCAGTATACTTAATAAAGGAGGTACCGGTAATGGGGGACTGATTCATGACCCAGCGCGGAAAAAAATAATTAAAATAGGGCCCTTCCTATCGTGTGTTGTGAAGGAAAACCGTCCCGCTTGTTATTAGGTTTGGTCACAGATTAGCACACCGTAGTGTAGTCCACACCGCATTGGCACGCCGTGCTCCGTATACAAAAGAAGAAGGCGGTGCGTGACGCATAGATCATGGAAAATTCGCGAGACATCCGGCCTAGTTCGGCAGGGTGGAAAAGAGAAAAAAGTGATTCGCACAAAGCGCCCTCAGTTGGGTACGAAGTGCCTGTGGAGATCAGTGGGGACACAGAAGCTCTCCACTTATTTTACATGGAAACGACCGGGGGGGGGAGAGAAGGAACGAAGGGTGACGAGGAACTGGGTCATCGCTCCTCCAGCGGTTTCCGCCCTTTCTCTCTTTTGTAACCGCACAATTGGTATAGCGTCCGTACCACACCATACGGAGTACGTCCATTCATTCTTCGTCCGCTTTCTCTTGCAAGTCGGCCCTCCCCCCTTGCCCCTCCCCGGCTTCGCAGTCCTCGATCGTTCTTTCTTTGCCACCTGCATCGCTCTTGCTGCCACTGCCTTTCACCGCTCGTGCCTACCCTTTCCGCCTCCTCCTACTATTTCAGTTGGCAGCTAGCAATGGTGTGCGAAAGGAATGGAATGTACGGCGGGCTTTAGTGTGCGCATCGCTCGTATAACACATGCAAAGCGGCACTTCACCTTGGTGCGGAAAAAAAAAAAAAAAAAGATATTCTCGAAGGGCTGAAAAGAGGGGTGGCCGACTGGAACCGCCTTAGGCGGCTTAGGCCAAGAAGCCCGTCGCAGGCAAAGGGGCACACTGTTGGTACCTGACGGGGGCAAGAAAATTTTTACGCAAAAACGTGCCCAAGCAAAGGTATCGCCGAAGTACCGCTAATAACCTTTAATGTTACAGCAAGAGGTGTCGCTCAGCTTCGGCACATCAGAGGGACTGGAGAAGGAAGGAATGTCTAACGTCAGGAACAGATGTCGCCGCCAGGTAGTGATACATTTCATACAAGGAATCTGCGACGCCAGACAAGGACAGCGGTTGCTATCGGTGACGTTGTTTCGTACTGCTACTTTCTCCGCAAATAACATGAAAACCCGGAGGGCACAACACGAAACAGACCCCAGATAGGTCGAGATACGTAGCGCCGCATTACCAAGCCGAAAACAAACCTCTTCGAACCCCTCCGAAAATCGCCTATGGATCTAGCGATCAAGCCCTCCCCCCACCCCTTTTTTTTCCCCCCCCTCGCAATCTAGGAGAGGACGCTTGAAGAGTTGATCGTAACGCTTGTTGCCTCCTCCGGAATTAAAAGATACAAGCCAGCAACGCCCTGTCTATCCCTAGAACCTTGAATGCCCTGATCTGCGAGCCCGCCTGACAAACCAGATGCAAATACGAGCAGGGAGACAAGCGAAACAGGCGGCGGCGTTTCGCCAATCTGCCAACCAAGGGAGGTAAGGGATATGGATATGGGCACGAGACGAGTGGCGCTGTACGGCCCAAGGATCCACTGGTCTTCTTTTCCTCCGCAGTGCTCATCGAGAGTTGGCAGCGCATGGGCGCCAAAAAGTACTTTGCACGAGTCTGATGAGACACTAGCCCAACAATTCCGTATCTTTCATCAAGCGCATTATCACGCAAAAAGTCAGAGCATGACTACGAGCATCTGTAAGCAACGATGAGAGATGCGGCTTACGGACTACGCCATGGGCAGCCAACAAACCTCCCTTAGCTGGGTTTCGAGTTCCCGTTGGACGCCCTGGCCTGCGTTGACAGGCAGGAAACGGCGAAAACGGCCCAGGGACGCTGTTTAGCGACAGAGAGACAGCAGGAAGGTCCGTGTCCCCGCATCAAGCAGAGGGAAGAGCGCGCGTATGACATGTCTGGCACCTATCAAGGCGCGGATCGTGATCCACGCATGCTGTTTGAGCCTTCGACAAAATGACGACAATATGCTTCTACAGGTATACCGAGCGTCTGGTCAGGCATTTAGGACAAGTATCGGTACGCTTGGACTCATGCTGCCGTCTCGTCGGGCGCCCTACCAACGCTCCGAAACGCCAAGTCACAGGCAGTGCCAGCGAGCGCCGTGGTGTGAAGGGAGCATGTGCGGATGTACTATACATGGACGTATACGAGAGTACAAGGACGAGATATGCAGCCTTGTTCCCGGCAACCTTGTCCAAGACTCCACCACAACCTCCGTGCACATGGGTGGTTCCCCCTTTCCATTTTAACAGCCCAACCACATCGAATGCTGCGGATGGCAAAAGGAGGGGGATTGCCGGAGAATTAGTCCAATCATGAACTGTTGAACCACAGGGGAACTCTCTCTTGGGCACTTATCGCCCAGAAATTTCCCGGAATATGGAGTACGCAAGTATCCTGACGTTGTGCGTCGTAATCTCGCTGAACGGCAACCAGAAGAACGTCTCCATAATGACGTAGTGCTGGATTGACTCAAAGAAACACCCAGGGTATCTGGCAACCGCTCCACAGACTGTTCTGCTTGTCGGTAAGCGCCTTCCCTGCCTGATGCTGCGCTGTCCCTTTCCAAAGCCCCCAAGGTGCGCAGCACAATACGAGAAAAAAAAGCAGAGCGCTAAAAAAAGAAAGAAAAGAAGAAGGAAAAAAGGCACACGGACAATGAACCCCCCATGTTCACACACAACATACTTGTTCCGGTAGAAGATATCGTGGGGCATGTAGCCGGCCAATCCTGATCGTATAGAAGAAGCTCTGCGCCTCCTCCGCCTCTGTCTAAATTTAACGTTGGCAGCAGGGCATGAGGCGCTGTTGGGCAACGGCGCGTGCACTGGCGCTGTTCTGCGCCTTCCTTCACCGACATTTCGATCTCCGATGGGTAGCCGCATGCAGCAGAACCCCCCCCCCCCCCCCAAAAAAAAAGGACAGGGCGGCGGCAACGCGGTCCTCAATGGTCATGGGACAATGGCTTCTGCTGACCTTTTTACCCTCGCTGACCCTTTCCAGGGGGGGTCTTGCAAAATCAGGCCATGCTGAGTCGGATCGCCAGCCTGCGTAGTCATTGATAGGCCGATGCCAAGTGACCTCAAGCAGGTGGCATCGTTCTCCGCAATGCAAGTAAGTATCGCTCGCAAGAAGTACGCGCCGGATAAGAGGAGGGCAACAGCCGATGCAGCAGCAATACAACGAAACGACACAAAAACAAAAACGACAGAAATGATAAAATTGGGGTGGTGGCAAAGTCCATTGCAACGGTTGTGCCCAGCCAGTCGGGCCATTGACACCGTATTCAGCAACGCCCACCATCAATCCACCCCTGGTCAGCGCCAACCCGCACTTTGCTGATTCCTCCCACATGTCTGCAGCGCAAATCGCGATGCCGCAGGACGGCCGTCTTGCAGGCAGGGCAGGGGTGGAAAGCAGAGGCCGCGAAGAATCGGAGATAGAAGGCACGGATAGCAGCTACTCGCACAGGGGCGCTCAAGCTCGATTCATGCTAGTCGGCCAGCAGGTGGATGGAGATACACATCGTAGCAGCTGCTCGTACTCGTATCCTCCTCACTCGTATCGTTGCAAACAAATGACATACGCAAGTGCGCAGATGGTGAGCGAATGTCCTGCACTCCACATGGCGTATTTACTGATCGTATGCACATCCTCGTACCCCTATCCGGAAAAAGGGCGGCGGGAAGAAGACAAGAGAGCAAGGCAGGCCATGCATATGGCTGTCTCGGTTGCGCCCGTTTTCTGCCGGGGTTTCTCTCTCTGCTCGGCGCAACTCTTCACAGGTACGAGTACCGTTCTCATCACAAGCGCCAACCGCAACTCCACGAGGGCTGATTGGGCACCGGAAGGGGAACGTTCTATCTTATTTCATACTATTTCTCTCACTTTTTTTTCCGGCTCGTCGTATCACAGACGGGGCGGGGGTGCTTTCCTGGCAGTCACGCGGACAGCCAAACCCCCCCCTGGTTTGCTGCAAACTTGGCGCTCATGCCTGTGTCCCAATCCGTCGCGATCCGGCGTCGGCGTTAGCGGTCCACGAGGCAAGAAACGGTCAGAAGTAAAAAATAAAAATAAAAATAAAAATAAAAATAAAAATTTTAACAAAAAAAAAAAAAAAAAAAACAGAGACCGTCCGAGTCAAAAGAGGGGAAGAGGCCATGGTCAGAAGGCGCGGGAAGAAGCATGCCGCAGTCCATACTGCTTCCAGCGAACCGAGCGCACCACAAGACGAACAAAGAACCACTGCCGTCATACTCTGCTGACTGCCTCGTTGCCGTAAGATGCTCTGTACATCCTGCGAGAACGAATAGTACGAGAACTCGTAACGTGCCAAAGATGACAAAGCCGACTTCCTCCGACCCCCACCAAATCCTCTTGTTCGCCCACGTCAGAATCGGCCCCCAAGGCATGGCTGATGGGGCGATAAGGGTGGCCCAATACAGATAGGCAACGCGATGAATCTTTCTTGTGTAGGAATAATCTTACAGCCTGCAAATTATGTGGTCCCCCAGAGGTCACAAGACCTGCCACGAGAGCGATCACCGCCATGCTATGACGTGACGGTTGGTACTCCGTAAAGGGGGACCGCCGATGCCAGAGGTGATGAAATGAAGGGGTGACGGGCAGCAAGACGAGCCGACGCGAAAAGAAGAGACAAAAAACCAGTTCGGGTGGATGTAGATGCATTTCGCATTTCGGACAAGTTGCTCCTTCCCCCTCTTCTGGTGGCCTACGTGGCATTGCTATCCCTATCTAGCCCCCTCTCTCCCCGTCTAGCCTGCAGCGGCTCCCTCCTTGTCGCAGCCCCAAAGGCAGTTTGATGGCCCGATGCTCATGTGCCCATGCCATGCATGCTGGCATACAGCGATGCCGAACGGAAACTACATGATGGACGGCAAGACGCGGGCGGCGGCACGCAAGACGCTGTTGTGCTGCTGTTTCTTGCCTCGTCCCTGCTCGATGCCCCACGCTCAACACGTAGGCTTCCGCCATCATACGCCGTATAGTGTATATCTTATTTTTCTACTACACCCACAGGTGCATCCGAGCGAATGGGGGAGAGAGAGGCGATGCCGGAAGAGAGCAGTCGCAACCGCAAGCGGCCCTGCAGTCGTGCAGTCCTCTGCTCTGGTCCAGCAGTGTCTTGCATGGTGCATTGCAGCTGTCTGCATACATGTGTTGCGCACATACACCCGGGGCGTACGCATCCCGTCTGCCTTCATACGTGCATGTATGCGTTCCATTCCGTACTAACACGTATACTGAAAGGGAGGGGGTGGTGGGTGGGTTTGCCATCTTGCATTGCATCGTCCACGAACACACACACACACACACACACACACACACACACACACACCAGCAGCACAAGATGCCACTCCGAAAGCGGTGGGCCACTGTCGTCCCGGAGTGGCGAGGCAGAAGAAGCGGGAGAGAAGAGGGTGTGCAGCGACACAAACAAGGGATGCCGCTTGTCAAGGGGCGTTGTCCTTTTAAATGATGGCCTCGTGACAACTGCTAGGTCTCATGCGGAAAGCAATAATGAACGGACCACAATCAGAGTTATTCTATCTCGGTTATGCTTTAATCCTCTTGTCGTTTTTTTGCTTTCTTTTTTTTTGCTTTTTCTTCTTTTCCCCAGAACCACAAATTGCAAGACTCAGGGACCCTCCCAGGGCTGAAGAGAAGGAGGGGCAGGGTAAGGGGAGAGACGTTGCACTGACTCGTCCCTACTGCGGTGGAGACGGCTTCTGTTCAGAAATGACGAGACTGTCAAAATATGCCGACAGGAAAATGCCGAGATGACACAGATGTTTTTTTTTTTCATCCCCCAATCGAATGTTTTTGTTTTTGCCCTCTCGCGCTGAGGACCAGTACTTCCCGAATGTCGATCCGAGCCTGAGAATAGAGAGTATAATAAATCTTTCGACTTTGTGCGAGGCTTACGTCCCCTTCAATCTGCCAACTTTTTACACCCGTTGACTGCCAAGAAACTCGACAGCCCGTGGATGGTCTGCTCCGTAGCAACCTGTCCGACATTTTTGTGTTAGACAGACAGGCTAATCCCTCGCGCAAAACAGGAAACAAGGACAAAAACCTTGCCCGATGCCTCACTCTTGGGCCGGTGCCGTTTCAAGCTTCTTGGTGGACCAAATAGGCCAGCATATCTAATTTTGTTTCCTTCTTCCCAAAGGACGGCCCCTTCGTTTCAAGTACGGTTCCTGCGATGACCTGCCTGTCTAGACTTGCAGGGAGGCCTCTTTTTTTCCTGCTCACCATTCGCGGCCGAATTGGGTTCCATTCTTATTTTGCCCTCCCGCGTTTTGCTCATTTCGCTAGAGAGCGGCCACGTCAACGAAGCTCGACGGCCGGCGATGTGGGAGCCGCAAAAAGCAGATGCTGTTCTGCACTGCACGGCGGGAACTGGGACAGTGGATGGGGCCAGCTGGCCTGCAGCACTGATACCGCTCGTTCTCTCGGTGTTTCCCCTGTTTTTGCTGACCTCCCGCACCACGAAAAAGGCGTTCCAGTTTGGGAAGGTGGCAGGCGAGAAGGATGTGCTTTCGTAATGCATGCTGCCGGGCGCTTTGCCTGAGCTGCGTCTCAGTCCCGGACGGCATCCCAAACTGTGGACGTGCATCCACGACAACACCACTATCGGCACCTCCTCATCCTCAATATTGCTACTCCCACCGCCACCGCCGCCGTCGCCGCCACCACTGCCCCGCTTCACCTAAAAAGAACGGCCCGCTGTAGGGCCCGCCCTAAGTGACTGGTCACTTTTGCGTAGTGGGACTACAAATACGGCGTATCTTGCAAAAGAATGCGTTGAGCACGTAGACATCGTGCATATGGTTTGGTTTATAAGCAGCCGTCGCCGTGTCGGCAGCTGGCTCTGTATTGGTGAAGGCGAGAAGAGAGGGGCGGTTGCGTAGAAGCTAAGCTGCTGCTGCAGCCTGCTAAGGCGTAGGATTTCAAGATCCAATTGTCGGAAGAAATTCTCCATTAGGGGGAGGGACAATACGTCACAGCGACCGAGTCGCTCCATGTTCTCGGTACGAATCAATACTTGTGCGCGGATAAGCAAACAAGACCGAGTGAGGTTTTTTTTTTTTTTGGCAGAGACAATTACCGGCCGTCTATTTTTTGTTGCTCTTTTTCGCCCCCTCACCTCCTCACTGTAAGCGACAGGGCTTGGGTGCCTAATTGGCAGACCCGGAAGTCCCCCATGGCTGGCTTTGGCGACGTGTCGTCGCTGTGGTGTGGTTCCAATTTTAATGCGGGAGGGCCCGCTAGGCTATGTGCTGCATCGGTTTGTCTCTCTCTGTCGTCTTCGTTTTTCTTGGTTATGAAACAAAATCCAGTTTTCAAGATGCCAGCGTGTTAGTTCGAATTAGACTGGTCAAAATGGATACCCGCGCACGTCGGCTATCCGAGCAGTCAGCCGTGGACACCCCGCTGTGCCGGTGTTGTCGTGACATTTCTTTGTTCTCTGCCAGGGATATTGTCCGGCGTATCCATTAGCCTGTCCTCTTCTCCCTGGCCGGCTGCGAGTATCGTACACTTGGGTGGGGGGGGGGGGGGGGGTTCGAGATTGGAGGTAACCCTCCCGCCTCGTTACGAAATAAAGAAAAATGATCACTGATACATTCCGTCAGAAACAACTCATCAACGTCACCCAATATTCGTGTTCCGAAGGTTCCAAAAGGGATGCGGTGTTAACTCGCACTCCGAAACCCCCCAAACATTCCGTCGTACGTTTTTCAGCGTGTGGATGACCGCCTCCGAAAACACTGGATACGACAACACAAGGCTTCTAGGTGAGACCGACCAGGGGAAAACAATCTCGATGGGACGCATCGGAATGCGGAGTGTGCGAAAACCACGCAAGTATCAAGCCAACTATTGGTCAGTTATTGAGTTATTACCGAATCAGTAGTTGCTTTCTGCCTCGTAGCTTCTTCGTTTGGTCGCGGAGTCTTCCGTTGCAAGTTGGAGGTTCCAAAGGCCGTTTCTGGACATTTTCACAGTCAGTGAATCGTGTTCCTCTTATTTTCTCCAGTTTTCCCTCATTAGATGCCCGGGCACGGCCATTCCACAAGTCCATACAGCTTCCCCCGTCTCCGGAATGGCCGTCTGGCTTACAGCCTCGCTCAGCATCGCGCCGTCGAATGGGGTATGTTACCCCAAGCTGGCGCGTGCTTTAATGTTAATGCTCCACCTTCAGTTTTACTATGTATCTACTCGCACATCCGGTGACCGGCAGGCAAATCCACAAACAAGCAGCCCTTTCCAGCAGGCGTTCTTCAAGACCAGAAGATGGTTGGGCGAGAAAACAAGGCGGGCTCTTCTTTCAGGCAGCTGTGGCCTGATCCCGCAGGAGCCGCAGAGTCGTTTTCTTTGTCTCGGCTCTCAGCTACCTCTGGCGTCTCACAATTTCACGGGGCAACTCGAGATGAACAAGATAGCTTGCCATGTACGATGATTCAACTGAGACAAATCAGCTCCCCGCTTTCCGAAGACAGAGCTCGGTAATAAGCAGGACGCAGCCCGCAGGCGATGCGTCGGTCAGGCACCCGATAATCAATCGCGGGGGGGTTGCGTGCAATCCTCCCTTGTTGGGGGCGGACTTCGGGCATCAGACTTTTCCTGCTGTCCCTTTTTCCCTTTTTCCCCTTTTCCTTTTTTTCCTTGTTTCCTTTTTTGCTTCCTGCACATCATTCCCGCCCTCCCCACTAGGATTCCGTGCACACCGAACAGGGAGTTGCGAGGAAGGGGGTGATCCTGATACGGAAGGAAGGACCCACGGTGTAAGTGGCGTGCCCTTACGAGTAAGATTCGTGGAACGAAGGAACAATCCAGGAAGGAACATCGCGTATTATTGTCAGATGGCACCAGGGAGAATGCCTGAAGCCCACTTTGTAGACAAGACCAAAATGTGCGACAGACCCTCGTCCAACAACTTACGTTTTCTATCTACAGGGTCTTGGCAGGCAAAGGACCAATCTCAGACGGCTTCCAGGGCAAGCAGGGTGTCTGCGAAAGACTTGCTTCGCCCCTCACCCCAATCTCCAACGGTCGCCAGTGAAACATTAGTCTGGTCTGTCGGGAAAAGTCATTTAATAGAACCGCAGAGAGATGCTGACGACAGATTGCACGGCATCAGCAGAGGCATCCACTGGCCCTCAGACGAGGCCGTCTGGGACATCGCCTACGAGGACGCTATGGCATCCGGTCTCTCACGTCTGTTTCTAGCGGCTGCACTGACGCGTCACTCGCCGCGAACGCAGTGCCAAATATCGGCCACAGCTCTGTCAGCCGCTACCTCTGAAGGTGGTCAAGATAGTCAAGGTGGTCAAAGGTGGTGAGAGCGAAAGAGGAATTCTTCCAGAACCCGGCCGACCACACCCTCCCCCAGACTCAGGATGAGGCAAGCTCCTCCAGCCCACACCCCTAGTTCGGATCAATCGGCTGCCTGCAAAACTCGGGATCGATTGGTAACCATGGCATTGCTCGTTTCGCCCTATTCTGCCCCAGCTGGCCCCTCTTCCACGCCGCCCCCCTGTCCGTTCTATCGTGCCCTCGCTCGTCTCTATTGGCAAGTAAGTGTGGACTGAGCCAAAGGAAAACACGCCAGTGAGGCTCTCTACTATTCCATGTTGCACACGGATTTCTAGTTGCACAGCAGTATTTTACTATAACAAACCCGACCTTTTGTCAGCCCGTCTGGAAAGGGTTTCGGAACCCACATTAGGCAAGAAGGTTTTATGCCGAAATTGAAAGCATGCAAGAAAATGGTCACACGCCCCAGAAATACGCCCGGCAGGTCGCATCGACAAGCCACATAATATTAGATGCACGGCCACGACAGACGACATCCCTGAATGCGCTCCACACGCAACGATGCTCCTCTTTGGGGTGCTTGCGCTTGCATTTGCGACCGTACCTCCTGCCGTTAACGGCGCCACTCTGACCGATTCGCCTTGGGGTCACGCTTCGTTTATGTCGCTCTCGCTGCCGTGCTGCGGCCTTACATCAGAGCCAAGCCAGAGCCTCGTGGCAGGCCGGGCTTGGTTGCCATCATGGCGAGGATGGTGTTTCTTCGTCTGCGCTCCGTCGTCTGCCGTCTGCCCTTCCTGCCCTTCCTTTCAGGATCGCATACGTGGCTCGTTGCCATGGGGCATGATGTACACTTGATCTTAGCCTGCGTCTGGACAAGCAGTAGGCTCTATCCTGCAGCAGAACCAACCCCTCTTTTGGCCAGGCATGCTTTACGATGAGGCGGGCAATTGGCTACAGCTGGCAGCCGTTCTTTTATCCCATTATCTCTGCAGTACAAGCCAAGCAATCCACGTACAGCTGGAAGGGATGTGTCGAATGCGTCTGCCTAGTCAGCGGGCGCACTTCGGTTACAACAGTTGGCCTGTAGGATGCCGGCAGGAGAAGACAGAGGGCCATCCAAGGATTCGCCTTCTCCGCGCCAGAATGGGAAAGCAAGAGGTCCATCAGAGTCAGCCTAATGCAGGGTGACATGTCACATCTCCCACCCTCTTACATTACGCCGTGGCTGGCTGACGAGAGGACAACGTATAGTAGGCAGGCGCCTCTTTTCAGTCACAGCCATGGCCGCGGCTCCCGCGAACAATTGAAGCGAGGGAGCTATCAAGCGGGTCCGAGTGTCTGTCCAAGTGCGACAGAAGACGGATTCACGGCTGACATCGGCGGTGTGCGCAGCTGCGCCCTTCTCACTCTAGCCAGGAGAGCTCTCTGGATGTCCATGCTCTTATCAGCCTTGATATGCAGAAGGACCCATTCTGAGTAGCCAGGGGATGGCAGACATGGAGGCAGGCGTTCGGCGTTTTTGCACTTTCACGTGCATAAGGTCATTGGCTGCATCTTCTCCAGCCCCTTCATATTGTGTGGTCTTACTGACTGACCCCTGTTACCGGTCAATGAGCTATCTCAACATGGCGACCGTCCATTTGTCGCTTGGCGGGCGGTTTGGTCCGACGCTCCTGTCGTTTCCTGCCTGGTCTGCTGTGCGAGCGGGTAGGGGCTGCTGTCGGCATGAAGACTACTCTACTGATCCATTGGGACAAGCAAGCGCCACACGCAAGCCAGAACGACCCCTGTCTGACTCTTTTATCTACCGAGCCTCGTATCCGGAAATCGAGAAAAACAGCAAGGGTGCCAAAAGGGGGCTTTTCATAGCAAGCAAGAAGCGATCTTGCCGAATAGCGAGAGAGAGAGCTTCTGTCCGTTGGCTCGTTGCCGAGTCTTGGTGCTCATGCCGCCGACATGGGCCATCATGTGCCTCTTGTCGCCCGTTCCTGACCACAGATGCAATTGGGAACGGCCAAGGGTGGTGCAGGGCCAAAGCGGAGCCGCCCCCTTTCTCGCTATTCCCTTTTTTGCTGATACCAGCCGGTGCAACCTTGCTGTTGGAAGAGCTCCGGGGTCTTGGAGGCACCTCCCTCTGTCTCTCCCTTGCCACATCAGACAGGCCCTCTCAGACATGATGCTCCGCACTCCTTTGCCTGCCACTAACCGCCACAGCATCACTTGATCCTCTTGTTTCCGCTGTTTAGCTATCACTCGAACGCAATCCCTGCAAGCTTCTTCTCCGGAGCTCTCAGTGTGCATGCATGGCTTTACTTCAGAGCATACCCACGGCTAAGACGCGGCTGGCCAGTTAGCCTCGGACCCTCCGGGTCTCCTCGTGAGATAACCAAGTTCAATGGCACGACAGTTGCAAGGGATATCATTTCCTAAACTGCTTTTATCGGCATCGATACGCCCCGGCCCATCTTTCCGCTGATAGCCCGTCCATTCGAGTACGGCCCCAGATTTTCTGTTCAGATTTCTGGGTTCCCACCTCCGTGCTCCTCCTCCCTTCCTCCGGCGACCCCCGTGCACTAACAGCAGGCTGCGTTATGTTTGGGGGTTTGAGACGGGGAAAATGCGGACAGAGAAGTCGCACATTTTTGAGAAACAAACCCCGAGGCCAAGACCGGAAGAGACACAGGAGCTGCTGTATGTGATTTTGACGACAGCACATCATGGAACTCCTGCTATATGACAGGTCACAAACCTCAGTGCACATAGCAACATCAACATCAGGAGGTGCTCTGTTTTGTCAAACAATTTGCCCCTCAAGGAGCGGGGGAGGTATGGCAGAGGTCACTCTACCTTTGCCCTGCTTTCTATTTTTTGTTTCTTCTTACTTTCACCTGCAGCACTAGCTTTTCCATTGTTGGACATGGGGGCGGTGCCGACCTGACTGGTTATTTTGCTTCGCCTGACCTGCAATGATTCTGCTCCTCACCTTGCTCTCCACCCACCCACAGAACTGCTGTCCGGCCTGGCCAGATCCCCCCCCCTCTCCCCTTCTCCCCCTTCTCCCCCTTCCCCCTCCCCTCGGGGATTGACAGAAAATGCGACAGATACCAAGGCTGCCTGTTCATTTGAAGCCACCTCATGTGGGTCGTGATATCTAGTGCGAATGAGGAGTGATGGTGGAACATATGCCGATATGGGAAAGATGACAACTGCCATTTGGCCTTGCCCAAAACGACACGCCTTTGTGCCAACAACGGGGTGTACCTCGGGGGTCAGAGGTACCTCGCAGCTGTTGCTCGGCATTGCAAGCCACGAGGACACGGGTTTCTGACCGCAGATAGTGAGACTGGCATCTTGGCTCCGTTCTCAGGCCACCGTTTTTGTTTTTCTTCTTCCCCTTTCCATCTGCACCACCTCGTGCTTACCGTCACCCTTGCTCGTGCACGATTCCAGGTTTTGCGTGTCCGCATTGCCTGGTACGGACTGTAAAGGTCAGCGTTGCCTGCCACGTCAACTGCATGATATGTTTCTGCAACATGCACAGGGGACGTGTCAGGAAAGAGGTTGGCCATTGAGACAGGTCATGCTGCTGTGCGCGGTTGTAAGAAAGTTGATTTCAAATGGTGCTGCAGGTCTTGTGAGGACGCGGCTAGGCCGGGGCACAAAACAGGTTCACCTTTGACAGCAAGTGGTGAGACAGGATACCGTGGCTTCTGTGCTGTCCTGGCAGGAAGAAGCCAGCACCACGCAGGCAGCACGGCAGCACGGCAGACGTTCGATGGCCACCGATTATCAATGGCATTATCCACGGCTGCAGCCTGGGCTCGGCATGGTCCAACCGTGACGAGATGTGCTGCGGTGCTGTGGTGCCGTGGTGCCGTGGTGCCGTGGTGCCGTGGTGCCGTGGTGCAGCAGCGCCCAGACGGCGGACTCGTCAACAGCAGAGGACATTCGAGCTGCCCTGCCGTCTGCAAGGACGAATACTACCTTCATGCAAGAAAGGAGCAAAGCAGGGCATCAGGTGAGAGGTCGAGCAGGGGTGTGGGTCCGAGACACTGTACGGAGGACTCGTAACATAATACGAGCATGTATCTTACTGCCTCTGCATGCGTACAAGGGCTGCTGGCCCTTCCTTCGTTTCGCTAGTCGTCCCCCCACCTCGCCAGCACGTCTTCTCCCGCGTCCTGCTCTGCGGGCCGGCCTAAGCCATGGTGAATATGGGTCCACAGCGAGCGGCCGCTGGAGCTGGAGCGAAAATTCTCGTCGCATTTCGCGCAACGGGCGCTTGTCCACGGCGGAGCCGCGTTTGCCGAGACAGAGAGCTGTGCAGGCAGGAGGCGGCCTGCAGGGGATGGGCAATGCGGCATTTGCAAGAGAGATAACGTGTCTATACTATGTAAGCAGGAGGGAAAACCGGTAGAACGAGAAGAGACTAGTTCCGACGTCACACAAGGCCGGGAGTCCTTCCCGGATTCCCCTACTCTTCCGTAAGATTCTTGGTGCGCTTCCTCGTTTTGTACGACCCTCCGCGATATTGATCCACTTGCTCTGTGGCTATTCCATGTCCGTCTATATTTGCCGTTTTGCCCTCCGTGCAGGATCGGCGTCCTATACGAGCTGCACATCTTTGGGAGTAGAGCGGGAGAGGGGAGGGGGGGAACACAACAGCACGACCTCGTCTGTCCTCCCTGTAGCAAAGCGAGAATCAAAGTAGCAAGGCGTTCGGTCAGTGCGGAGTATACAAAGTAGCTGAGGAAGCACGAGCGGGAGGGAGAGGGACTATCGAGCAAGCATGACTCGGTCGGGCAATGGCAAGGCAAGGCGGCGCAAAGCCCACACGAGAGGCAATTTAAACCCAGAGACAAGGGCCATTCGGTCTTCACGCCGGCACGCACGGCATCCAGTGTCGTCACACGGAAATCCACACTCGGTGAGAGCAGGACGTAAGCAGGGCCGAGGCGATCGGAGAAGGGCGAAGCGAGACCGCTTCTGGACCGCAGGAAGAAGCAAGCAGGCAGGCAGGCAACGGGCAACAAGACACACGCCCTGCATGCTGCACCGCGCCCATTGCGGTCGTCGGGCTCTCTGCTCACGCTCACGCGCCTCAGCCGGCAGGCAGTCTGCACCGCGGCCGGTGCGACGACAGCGTGGCGGCCAGCATGTCGTCTTGTGTCCACGACCCCCCACGAAGAGCGTTGGTTTCAGGAGGCGTCGCGGCTGCCTGGGCTTGGCGTGAACATGGCGACGACGAGGTGAGACATTGCGGCCACCGGTCGTCTCACCGACATGTGGACTGTGGACGGACGGCAGACAAGACGTTGCTGGACGTGGCGGTGGAATGCCATGCAATGGTGTCTCTGCTACCGTGTGTGAGACTTGTTGTACCTTCTGCATCAGCCCCCCCCCTCCCCCCCTTCCATATGCCGTCAGCTTGGAGCCTACCTAGTGCGTTAGGGACTGAGACCTCGCAGCAGCGCTGCCCGGCTAATCCTTCTTTGCAGCGGTGGGAGAGCAGGGCAGCGACGGGTGGGGAGAGGCAGATGGGCAGAGGCGGGCGGGTAGAGGCGGGTGGACAGAGGCGGACCGGTAATGGCAGATGGGCAGAGGCAGAGGGACGGCAGATGCCAGCTAGTCGACGATGGGGAATCAGAAGAGATGCGTGAGAAAGCAGGTGCTTTTCTGGAGAGCACCGGCTGGGAGCTGCTCCCTCTGTCGTTTTCCACAACGGTGCATCACTGGAAGAATGCAGATTCAAGGGCTTGTTGGAACCAGGAGATACAGACTGTCCAGTTGACTCCAGCGACGAACTCCGCGAGATACAATGATATAGAAATACATGCGACCCTCAAAACAGGAACAAAGAAAAGGCTTGCAGGCGATAAAAGGAACAAACCAGATACGTATGATATGTCAGGTTATGCCGGACTCCTTCCAGGCATCGTGTCTCCCACTCCTTCTTCTCCACAGCGAGTGATACCTCCGTATCTCTGGCTCAGATATACCAGACATTCTACTTTTCGTTTCATTCGGCAATCCGGCGTCGTAGCAGAGGGTCACCCTTTCGTGCACGCTGTTGATTTCAGTCCCTAAAAGAGAGGGGGGAGAGAGGCAAGAATGTGAGGATCAGAGCCCAACCCGGAAAGACGGGAAACCGCATCGACATGGAGGTCGCCTGGGTAGCCGAGGGAGAAGGGGGAAGGGGACTTAGAGAGCGAGATTGTACGCGTACTCATCCTCCATGTTCTGGCTGATCCAGAGAATGACAGAGCTGTTGGGGTCAGCAGGGCGGCGACGAGGAAGACGGGAGGAGAAAAGAAAGCAGGGGAAGAAAACACACCTCAGTCCGACCAGCCCGTTTGCCACCACGTTCTCGACGCCCATCGACAGCATCGGCATGGCCACCTTGGGCACGATAAACTTGAGCACAAAGATGCACACGCCGCCAGCCATGCCGCCGGCCAGGCTGGCAAACCCGAGAAACAGCACGACGCGCGCCTGCCACGCCACGCTGCCGCCGCCGCCGCCGCCGCCGATGCCAGCGTACCCAAAGTTGTCCGACGACAGCCGCGTCTTTTCCACGCAATTGATGATCAGCATGCCCAGGCTGCTGCAGATGAGCGGCAGCCAGTCGACAAACGTGACGTGCACGTCCGACCCGTTGGCCGTCGACTTGGACCACACAGCCGCGTCTAGCAGGACGTAGAACGCGACGGAGAACTGGAGGGGGTCAGCGGGAGAGCGGTAGAGCGGTAGAGCAGGAGAGCGGGAGAGGGGGAGGGAGGAGACAGCTCATTGGGAGGGCCAAAACGACTTACCAGGGCTCCCGACGCATACACACCGGCATTGCGCGCGGCGATCCCCGGGGCCCAATGCGGCCAGTGAAACTTCCACAGGCGTTCTTCCTCCATGGGTGCAGGCCGTCGCGTGGGCAGAGACGGAAGCATAAAGCGTAAAGCGGGAGAGAGAGAGGAGGGCGCAGGCGGCACCGAGATCAGACGTGGCGATCACAAGGCGGCCGGTCGATCCGGGGAATAGGCCCTCTCGTGGCTGATGTCGCGGCCGGCCGGAGCACAGAATTGTCTTGGTAAAAAGTAGCTCGCGCAGGTCAGCGTCGTTGGGGATGGCGTCGATGGATGCGGTTGCGATGATGGCGAGGCTGTTTCGTCGTGGATGGTGGCAGGAGAGCTGTTTCGGGCCGGAGCCTCTTTGTTGCCTATTGCTCTTTGCCCCACAATTCGTGATCCGGGTCAGTGGCGTGTCACGTGACCCCGTTGGCGATTCTCTCTCGGCCATGGGGCAAATTGCCTTGCAAAGAAACCGGACTGACACCCCCTGGTCTTTCAACATGCTTTCTTTCATTTTTCTTTCGGCGCGGTGCGGACCCAGACTCGGCAAGCTTAGACGGACTTGCAGATAGATAGTGCTTTGCCTCATTTTGATGTGAATGGTCCTGACCGCCGGCTTATCTAGTGCTAATTCCCTTTGATATCTTGGCTCCAGCCGACAGGGTCTCTACCGTAGCAAGAGAAATTGACAGGTGCTTGCTCTTCCGTCCCCAATGATCCCATCCGACATGTAGTATATCACCAGAACCAATGCAAAGGAGGGTGTTCTGTAGACCTACAGACTAGTCTGCAAACCTAGAGACATTTTCATACGTTACCGAACTTACTTCTATCTGCTAGTTTGAAGGAAAGTTCACTCTTCATGCATTGTACAACGGGACAGCTTGGAGCAGTTATCCTCTTACCGACCTCCCAATTTGGGGGGGGATATTAGAGAAACTAGGTGACAACCTAGGCCCAAGACTGATATCCTGCCGTACCGCTTGAGTCCAAGGGTCTGACGACGACGATCAGCACTCAACGTGTACGCCCACTTTTGCGGCAGCCGCCTGGAAGTTTTGACGGATCTCCGCTGGGAATAGGACGGGATATGGACGCTTCGTAAGATACAATACGTTATCGTGGCACGATGCTATTTGGCGCCTGTCATTATCCTTTTAAAAACCTCATTCCTTATCTTTGAGTGGTGGCAATCCTGTCATGTGCTGTTCTCACGGACGCCATCTAATGCTGTCTCTGACATGTCCATCAATACACCGTCTAATATCATACAGCCGTTCGGCAAAGTGCCCGCAACGACCCCCATCCTCTGACGGTCCTGCGGATTTGCAATACCGCACCTAGTCGTAGTCGTGCCAAGCGCCCACGGGATATGGACTGCCACACCCTGCCCTGAATGGTCAGAGCCCTTCACACCCCCATATGCATCCTGGAGGACCTTCCGTTCTCTCTCACCACCGGCATGGGGGCAGCCCAGACGGTGCCTCTAGGTTCGATCTGGCCGACGTGCCAATTGGCCTGGAAGACGAGCCGGTGCAGCCGTCAGCAACGCCAACGCACCTCTGGACAGGTCCCTGCGGTCTTGGCTGGAGCTATCTGCCAGCGGCACATCGTGTGGTCATGGGATTGGCAGCATGCAGTCAGAGGAGGTTCGTGCAAAAGGAGCGAGTCGCGCTAGTCTTCTGGACGGCCTAAAGAGGCAATGTCTCCCAATTCGGCAGTCTCGCCAGCTGCCCATCCACCACGATGCGGAAGGAGCGAGCGCAGGGAATGAACACCTGGCAAGAGCGGCGGTATCGTAGGGTGTGGATGGCTTGTCCGGCCCCATCGAGCGAATTCCCCCCTTTCGGCCAGTCTTCCCCTGACTATCGCACGTCTTTGATGCCCGGCGAGGCCATCACTTCCAGCTGGCGCCGGCCCTTGCGCAGGAGGAACTCGATGGTGGTAAAGTCCCGCTTCTCGACATCTTTGTACTTTTTGAACTCTGCCCTCGCAAACGCCTCGAAGTGTGGTCGTGCTTCCTGGTCGTCACCAAGCAAACGTCAGCATCTGTTTCCGACCGGCCCCTTCGATCGACGGACGACTAGGGATGCGCCGAAGCGGACTCACTGTGGGCTTCTGCCGGCTCGCGCGAAGGCACCGGCGGTAGAGGCTCAGAACCTCCTTCTGCAGCCCGGACAGACGCATTGGTGCTGGAGAATTGCCACCAAAAGTCCTGTGTCGAGATGTGGACGCAAAGCGACGACGAGTGCCTCGGAGCAGTGGAAAGGGAAAAGTTTCCCATTGTGGGGTGGGATGGGCTACCTTAGTGTTTGTAGCTCCAGAGCTGGGGCACGGCGGCCGGAACTAGGGCCCCATCCCTCTTGCGTCCTACAGCTACAGATGCTGTGAGCG
This sequence comes from Grosmannia serpens, assembly GCA_029299595.1. Classification (NCBI taxonomy): domain Eukaryota; kingdom Fungi; phylum Ascomycota; class Sordariomycetes; order Ophiostomatales; family Ophiostomataceae; genus Grosmannia; species Grosmannia serpens. The sequence goes on from JANSMH010000124.1 coordinate 55,969, forward strand.
GATACAATTCCCGAACGTCTGCCGAAACAACCATCTTCCTCCAATCGAGACAAGACGGGCTTGCAAACGTCCTCCGCACCCGGCATCCAAAAGGCAGACACCGAAGGCCACCGAAGGGGAGATACCAGGGCATAACGGTTACCATTCTTCCCGACCGAGAAATCGCCGTAGGATACCAGGGAAAGTCGCTATTACAGGGACCAGCGCTGGCTATCGCTAACCACCATGACGCCCGCATTCTCCGTACGCCTCTCGCGCCATGCTTTCGGTGCTGACCTCGGTGCCAGGCTCGCTGCTAACCGCAACAGAGACTTGTCCGTTTCCTGGCCAAGGACGGTCGTACCTACTACGGGGATGCCATTCTGCCACAGGGCGTGACGGACATCGCCCAGGCCAAGCAGGCGCGGATCGTGGTCGGCAATATTTTTGGGAAGCATGAGGTCACCGATGAGGTTGCCGACATCCGGCTGCTGCTGTCGCCGCTCGCCCCAGAGCACGTCGGCACCGTTCGCTGTCTGGGTCTCAACTACGCGCTGCATGCCAAGGAGGTGAGAAGCTAGCCTGCTGTGTACCTTGCCTACTTGTGCGCTTTGCGCTTTGCCCCGGGCTGATGCTGACCGTTCATAGTCGGGCATGGCCCTGCCAAAGTTCCCCGTGCTGTTCGTACGTGTTCCCCCGATCGACGGAGCTGCAGAGGACGAGGTCAAGGGCATGGCCTGCTAACAGCACAGTACAAACCGGCCACATCTCTGAGCGGCCCGACAGACCCTGTTCCCGTGCACCCCATGGCGCAGACGGGCGTGGGCCTCGACTACGAGTGCGAGCTGGTGATTGTGATTGGCAAGAAGTGTGCGGATGTGTCAGAGGCCGACGCCCTCGACCACGTGCTGGGATACGCCGTGGGCGACGATATTTCGCATCGCGACTGGCAGATCAAGCACGGCGGCGGCCAGTGGTCGCTCGGCAAGGGCTTTGATGGCTGGGCGCCATGGGGGCCCGGCATCGTCAGCAGCAAGCTCATCGCCGACCCGCAGACGCTCAGGATCGCTACCAAGCTGAACGGCCAGGTCGTGCAGGATAGCAATACGTCCGACATGATCTTCAACGTCAGGAAGACCATTGCCTTTTTGAGCCAGGGCACCACTCTCCTGCCGGGCGACGTGATCTTCACCGGAACGTATGTGTGCCCATAGCAAAGCCCCCATCCCGCTCATTATAGCGACCAATGATGCTGACAACAAGGACAGACCCTCGGGTGTTGGCATGGGACGGACTCCGCAGCTCTGGCTGAAGGATGGAGACGTGGTGGAGGTGTCGCTCGAAGGCGTCGGAACCTGCACTAACAAGGTCGAGTTCTCCACCAGAGAAGCAGCCAAGTTGTGATTGTATTTGGCCGGAGGCCGATGCCTGGATCTAGACGCTTCTCTGCTGTGTCGCTCGTCCGTTTGCAGTGCAGCAGTGCGTGCGCTTGTTGGATCGTTTTTTGCCTATAAATGTAGATTGTCCGCTTTGGGGAACAGACAAGCGGTCACCTTTAGCACTGGAAATAGTAACTAAGAGCTTTGCGAAGAACAGACATGTCCTCTTTTGAGCAAGAAGAGTTTCGACGGACCACAGCAGCGTTCCGACTGGGAAGAGAGTAAACTTGTTCCAACGCAGGGATGCTGGAGGACGGAGCAGTTGAGACTATTCGTATTTGCGGCGACGTTGTGTTTGCCTGTTTCTGCGCTGGTTCTCAACGCTGCCTACGGAGAACCCTCAATGGGAATGTAATAACCGGACATTATTCAGTCTTCCTCACCGACTTTCGTCCCTGTGCTGTACAGTACCATTCCGTAGGTCCTGGCCGGTCGTCGTTTGTTATATGGCCACCATGGCTAAACGCTCATTGTCTCTTATATTTTTGGTTTGCTTGTTACCTTGAGCAGGTAATCGTCATTTTATTCCGGACCTTTCAGAGCTGACGAAGGTTTGCTGCCGCTGTTTCCCATACCACTCGAAAGCCACGGCCCGGGGATCGATGGAGAGATCGAGGGAGAAAGCCAGATTCAAGTCTGACCGCCCAAGACACATTTATTGAGCATGCCGACTTCAATGGTGATCTGTACGGGACAGCAAATAGATGCAGAAATCGAGAGTTGGAAGAGCATGTGTGTACTGTTCTGCATGTTAATAAGAGGTAAAGTCCGGGGTACTGACCACCCTTTCCCGTGAATTGAGCCTGTAGCAGCTGCTGAACAGGCAACTGGGCGGGCGCAGAAACGCATAGATAGAGTGCCAAGGAACAAACATTACGGTTGGCCCCTAGGAAAGAATGGATGCTAAATAGCCATCACCCGACCCTAAGGCTAGCGGTAAAACGCCGGGATGCTAGACTACAACTTGCATTATGAACTCTCACAAATTGTCGATATACTCGTCTAGTATCGCTGTCACCGTAGCCGGCCATTGACTGGACGAGTAGACATTGCGTGATCGTTCTATCTACCTCCCTTGAACGCTTGTTACTCCCAACAGCAATTGTTTCACACCTACAGAATCGAATGCTTTGGGTGGGGAATTGACACAGATCGGCAACGACCTTCACATGTGGACGCCCAGAGAGCACCGTCGCTTCAGCATCTTCTTGCCCTCACCGTTAAGCCCAAGAAAGATGCCTCCCGATGGACGCCGTCTTCGAGCCACGCCGAGGCGACGTGATCCGAACGACAGCCCACCAGCGCCGCGACTATGCTTTCGCTGTCGTCCGGCATGATCTGCCGAGCAAGACCTCGTCCGTGTCTCGAGGACAACGCTCTTTTCGTCAGGGACCGTCTCCGACCTTGGCGCCCTCGACCGCCTCCCCTCGAGCTCCTCGCGTCCGTCTGCTTTCCGGCTGCGTCAAAGCAACCGCCGAGACCGCCAGTGAATGCCAGCCTCGCGACAGCACTGCGGGAGCCCTCCGTGCCGCTCTCCGCCCCGGCATCGCGCAGTACTATACCGTGGCGGACCGCCAACGGCCTGCATGCACCGCCTGCTGCGCCCTGTGCCGCGGCGCCTCTGGCGGCTTCTCCCGCAAAGGCCAGACCTGCCCGAGCGCCGCAGCCAAGTGCATTGTTGGTCCACTGCGGTGCAAGTCCGGAGCACACAGTGCTCTTGAAATGGTTGGATTGCGAATATCTACTGCTTGAGCGGACGAGCTTCATAAACTATTCTGCCTCTCCAATCAACAGCCAGTCCTCCCGTTGTTGCCGTATGGCCAAGACAGTGGGCCGTCCAGAATATCCCACGACCCCAGCAGCGCCGATCTGCGACCAGCATTCTCTCGGCCCTCCGGCACTGGAGCGCTTCCATGCCCACGGCGTGCTCCACGGCGACCAGCGTCTCGTTCGAATGCGTCCTGTCCGAAGACAGGTCTTCACGTAGGCGAGTTAGGCGATCGCAATTCCATCCAAAATAGCTCCTATATCATAGCGGTACATGGTTTAGCTGGACCGAAGATGGCGGCATATGGCTGCTTGGGGTCGGAAAGCCCGTAAAAGCATGCGATGGAATCCTTCACATTCCGGTCATCGTTCTCCGATAGCTGCTCGGTGGCCCTGAGACCTTGAGAATGACGGCGTGCAGAAGGATTCAGATCTAAGCCCATCTGCTGCTAGTTGCCGCACTGACCAGGCCGAGGCAGACCAAAGTCTAGGATAGTCTGTGTTGTGCACAACTAATGCTAGGTTTTGTACATGTTGATATCTTGCATGGCGCAGTTCTTCAGTTCTTTCGTTCGACGACGACAGACATGTCTACGGCAGCGAGGCCACGCCCGGAGCACTCTCACTAGATGCAGAACAGACTTCCGAGACAGGGCCGTTTATGCCTATTCGTTTATCCTGCAGGATCCATGGACTATGATGTTCAACTTATGAGTCTCACGGGTAAGAGCGAGAGATAACGGCCGATGCTCCCGGCATAACTATGCCACGTACCTGCTGAGATTGCAAAGATCTGTGAACCGATTTTCACTGGGATGCGCTGCCAGCAACGACGTCTTGGCCTTGGCTCCCGCGTATAAGTGTAAACACATGCGCTAGAATCCAATCTATGCAGGCTGGCGGGGCACTAAACGGCCGTATTACAGCTGACGGGGTCCTAAGGCGTATACTTTCCCAGGCAGGCTCGGCCGTCTCGAGAGAACAAAACGGCAGGTGCGCGCGGTAAAACGTCGGTCCGGATATCGGCAGCTGAGCCATAAATACAGGACATCGTTTGGAGCAGCAGGATTGGGACTCGGTGAGCCTGTCCGACAGATGTTCCTTTATATATAACTTTTCGGCTGCACGTCGCCCGTTGTTGTCACCGACGCAGTTATCGTCAGGGGCACACACCGGCCAACCCCGCATATCTGCAAGCGAAGAAGATAAGCAGGACTTCTTCGGATGCAGCAGTTTAGCTGGATACAGCCTGAAGGCTAAGCAACGAGCCGACCGTCTTTAGGGGGGGCACAGCCACGAGCAGGATGTTAGACTGGGGCTAGCGGCCAATCAAAGATGCCCTCTGCGCCCACGGGCTGACCAACCTCTGTCCATCTGGCGACACGCCTGAGGAAGCCAGACTATCGCCTTTGTGCTTTTGTGGCAGCATGGCGAGCCGTCAAAGCCCCCCGGAGGCCAACAGGGTGGCCTTTGATGCGCCTTGCAGTGCTGTTGGAACATCCAGGAATGGCTCTAACAGCGCCGATGACATCCCCAAAGTCCGCCTTGGCTGACGGTTGTGTGTCTTAGTGACCGCGCCCTCTGTTTCTCTCTACAAGCCGCAGGGCGGCTCGTTTCACGTTGCCGAGGCGCAGATATCCGGACATGACAAAAGCGAGCTGATGGCTCTATCCTTTCAAGTCCGGCCTAGCCCAAAGAGCGTCGGTCGCGTAGTGCTGCGCATCGGATTGTTGGCGATGCGCGAGGCTGTACGATACCAGCTCTGCGCGTTGGCCTCCTCGCGCGCCGTTATCTATGGCAGTTCTCTCTTCTGTCTCGGTTTTCCCAGGAGCTGACACCCTTCCTTGAAAGCAGACATGTTGGCTCCTCTATCAATGGCTCCCGCTTCCATGCAGCTATCGTCTCAGAACTCGTACCGTCCGCGTTTCGAAAGCGATGACTACAAACCACGAAATTGGGCGTATCGTCCCGATGCGTCTTCGTATCGGCAAGAGGTGGCATCTCTTAGCATTCCATTTCATGGCGGCAGCGAGAGCGACGAAGACGGTGTCGCCGGCGTCAGCAGCCTAGACAAAGGCAAGGGAAAAGCAGACGACGCTGCTGGCGAAGAGCCACCGACGGCGGAGCTCGACCAAGACACGGACGAGGATTCTGAACACGACATCGACTGGGAGGCTGCAGAGGCAGAGGATCTGAGCTGGGTCTCGGTTGCTCCGCCAGCCGCTCTGACTCGGGGGCTTCCGGACGACCTGCCCGAGATCCTCTCGGAGATTGTCAAGGCGTCGATCGAGGGAGTGCAGAGCCGGGCGGCACAGGCAATAGCAGAGCGGGCGGCTCGCGCAGAGAAGGCAGAGGCAGAAAAGGCAAGGGCGGCCACGGAAGAAGAGGCGGCCCGGGAGCGCGCATGTATAGAGAAGAGCAGGCGCGAAGAGGAGGAGGGCGGCGACTGGCCGATGGCCAACGCGTCGTTGGAAACGGACATCCGCAACAGCAAGGGCAAGGGCGTGGAGATTGGCGTGCCCGAGTCGCCGGTGTGGCAGTCCAAGCCGCTGCCGCAGCGGCAGCAGGGCTTCGGGGCGGCAGAACGGCGCTCGCGACGCCGCGTCTTTGCCGCGCGGCTCCTCCGGCATGTTCACGTGCACAGCAACAGGAGCCAGGGCGGCGGAGAGAGCAGCGCGGCCGGCGCAGCTTCGGGGGTGCCGGCGGCTGCGGAGAGAGACTTCCAGTGGCTTCGGAGAAACGGCCTGCTGTTGGGGACAGAGCCCGGGGCGACTGCGGCCGGGCTTGCAGCAGGGCCGGTCCAGCCGGAGACACTCTTGTCGTCGCAGCCGACAGCTCTGCGGGTGCTGATGCGGCCGAGCAAGGAGACGATCCGACCCGAGACGATGTATGTTCTCCGAGGATCTCCCCGTGGTGTGCTGTTCTGTTGGCTGACCATGTCTAGCGAGTGCATTTCGTGCTTTGACGTGATGCCTGCCAGGGAGTCTGTCAAGACGGTGTGCCACAGCTACTGTCACGCGTGCTTCCAACGGCTGGTGACGACGGCACTGGAGAACGAGGCACAGTTCCCGCCGAAATGCTGTCTGAACGAGGTGCCGGCCAAGACGGTTCTCCGACACGTGCCGCGCGACGTGGCCAAGCGATACTCGGCCAAGGTGGACGAGTTCGGCGTGCCGATGGACGAGCGGCTATACTGTCCGCACGTGGACTGCGGGCTGTACGTGCCCAAGTCGCACATGTCCAAGGCGGCGCGGATCGCGCGGTGCCGCAACGGGCACGAGACGTGCACGAGGTGCCGGCAGGCGGCGCACGGCACGGGCAGCCAGCGAGAGCCGTGTCCGGAGGACCGGGACCAGCAGCTGGCGGACGCGCTGGCGGCGGACGCGGGCTGGCGGCGGTGCACGCGGTGTGCGATCCTGATCGAGCACCAGGAGGCGTGCCAGCACATGACGTGTCGCTGCGGCGCGGAGTTCTGCTACGTGTGCGGCGCGGTGTGGCGGACGTGCGCGTGCTCGATGGACGACCTGCACCGGCTCAAGGCGCGGGCGGCCGAGCGGAGGGTCGCGCGGGAGGAGCGCGAGCGGGCGGCCGAGACGGCGGCAGCGGCGGCGGCAGCAGCGGCGGGCCGGGAGCTGGAGGAGCTGCGCGAGGCGCTGCGGCAGGTGGAGGCGTTTGAGCGCGAGGAGACGCGCAGGCTGGAGGCGCAGCGGGCGGAGCAGCGCCGGCGGCTGGCGGCGCTGCGGCGGCGGCGGGAGGCGGCAGTGCGGCGGGAGGTGGCGGCGCGCCACGCAGATCTGCAGGCGCGGCTGGAGTCGTTGACGACGGCCCAGCGGACGGCGGCACGGCAGACGCGGCGCGGTGAGCGGACGGCGCGGGCACAGGCCGACGGGGCGGCGCTGGCGGCGCTGCAGGCGGAGCACGCGCAGAAGCGGACGGCAGCGGCGACGGCAGCCGAGCAGCAGGTGCGGGCGGCCGAGCAGGCGTGGGAGCGGGACTACCGGCAGCGGGTGGTGCTGGAGCGGCGGGCCGAGGAGGCGTACGGGGCCGAGATGCTGGGCCGGGCGGAGCTGTGGGCCGGGCGCGAGGACCGGCTGGACCGCGTGGCCGAGGCGGTGCGCCGGTTTATGCGGCACAACGACGCGCGGCTGGACGCGTATCTGCGGTGGCGCGACGGCGACCTCGAGGCGGTGCGCAGCCGGGCCGCCGACGAGCGCGGCATGCGCGGCGAGCTGCTGGACCGGGCGCGGCGGCTGGCCGTCGAGGCGCAGCAGACGGCGGCAGAGGCGCAGCGCCGGCGACAGGCGGCCGAGCGGACGTGGATCCGCGCCGTGGCGGCCGAGCGGCGGCGGCGGCTCGCCGACGTGCAGCGCCTCGAGCTGGACGTCGGGCTCGACGGCTCGACGGCGCCGGCCGACGCGGAGCTGCTCCTGCTGATCGAGCTGGACCGCGTCGGCGGGCTCGACGGGCTCGACAGCGCCGACGTCGAGTGCAGCCTGGTGCGGCAGGAGGAGCGGGCGGGTCGGGAGGGCGGCGAGGGTGGTGAGGGTGGCGAGGACGACGACGACGAGGGTGGCGAGGGTGGCCACGACGACGACGAGGGCGACGAGGGTGACGAGGGTGGCCACGACGACGACGAGGGCGACGACGACGAGGGCGACGACGACGACGACGACGACGACGACGACGAAGACGAGGACAGCTTTCTCTCATTGGAATAGGACGCAGAGACGACCAGTCGACACCCTACAGCATCAACAGACACCACAGCTCAACAGACACCACAGCATCAACAGACACCACAGCTCAACAGACACCACAACTCCACAGACACCACAGCTCAACACTACACTGAACCTCTTTTCTCCATTGGTGATACACAATACTCTGTAAGAATACGCCTTCCCAGTAAAATAGAAAAACACAAAACGACCTCCAAACGGGCGGACACGGACACGGGCAAAGGGGACTCCAAACACGTCCCGGCCAGGCCGCTCTTGCTCCACCCCCCTCCTGCTCTCCTCCCTCTCCGTTCGTTCTTGTAGTCTGCGTCGGGAACGGGCCCGGAGACTCGGCAGCGACAGGCGCTGCTCCCGTGCGTGGTGACGTCACCACAGCACTCGTTTGGTCGCGGCTGTGGCCGCTGGACTCGGACCACCGGCCCGGCCTAGTACACCTTTTTCTTCTCGTCGAAGCTGACCTTGCCGGGACCGCTGTTGACGAGCAGGAGAAGTCCGCCGACGATAGAGAGGATCTGGAAGAAGTCGTACTTGGCAAAGTCCTTGTGCGGGTGATGGTCGTGGAGCTGGCCGGTCAGAAGAGCGCGACAAACGGCAGGGCTGCAGAGAAACTCACCGTCCAAAAGTTGTTGACCAGCACGTTGAAGATGCTCAGCAGCACGACCAGCAGGGTGGCGCTGGCCTTGGCCTTGAAGCCGACGACGACCATGACGCAGGCCACGAGGCCGACCATGGACACGAGCACGCGGCCAAAGGTCCACTCGCCGCTGAAGACGAAGCCGATGAAGAGGAAGATGAGCAGCACGCGGCCGGCCAGCTGAAAGTACATCTTGCGGTCCTTCTCCTCCAGCTGCGGCAGCCCGGCAAACGCCTGCGTCTTGCGGATCCACGAGTCCGACAGCACCATCAGCAGCCCGCCCATGACCGACAGGTTGCGCAGGAAGAAGTTGAGGTCGAAGATGAGCCCGTATCCCAGCGCCTGGCTGACCACCACGCCCATGAGGCCGCCGACCGCGTATCCCGAGTGTCGCCGCATGATGACCAGCGTCGAGCACGAGACCATGACCACCACGTTGGCGACGAGGAAGAAGTGCGTGAGGCCCGAGGGGACTGTGGGAGAGAGTGAGCATGAGAACGGGGGGAGAGGGGGGGGACAGAGAGAGAGGGATGGAGAGGGGACAGAAGGGAGCAGGGGCAACGGAGAGAGGACGGAACGGGGAACGGAAAGAGCGCACTATGCCGGTAGTCGTGCAGGTAGCGGAGCTGGTCGCCAAACTGCGTGATGATGCGCAGGGCATCCTCGAGAAAGGTGACGACGATGAGGAAGCGGCCAATGGCGGGAAGATAGCTGCAAAGAGTTAGCGAAGGGGGGGACAACGCCCAGGGGGACAACGCCCAGGGGGACAACGCCCAGAGGCACCTACGGCTTCACCGGCTCGCTGTACGTGTCCAGCAGGTCCTCAATCTTGCTCGTCTGCTCGCGAATGGCTTCGAGAGGCCCGGACGAGCTGGCATCCACGTCGGGCGAGTTGCCAAACGGGTTGGCCTGTCCGATGCCGTAGCCGGCGCCGCCGCCTCGCAGATGAGCCATGGTTGAGGGGGAGGGAGGGGGGGGAGGGCGGAGTTGTCGGTCGGGTATTCGAGACGAAAGAGAGGTGCCGATCGACGGGACTCGCAGGCCGGCTGGGATGGAATTCGGTTCGGCGACGTGTCCCGAGGATCGTGGCAGGACGGTGGCGTGTCTCTGCTGGCAGTGTTCGTCTTTCTTGTTTATCTTGTTTATCTTGTTTCTTTCATCTGCATCCCCTCTTGGTGGGACCGCCAAAGGAGGGGGGGGGGGGGGGGGGAGAGAAGGAGAAGCTAGGAAGTATGAGGCCGGTAGAAAAAAAGGTGATGGATGCAATAGGAAATGCCCAGCTATATGTACATAGATATATGCGCATATATAGAGTATGGAGAGACACACAGTGCCGGAGAAGGAAAGAAGGGAGCAGGGACAGAGTAAGCGACTCCCCAAGCGATGCGTTGTCGGGAATGTCCTCGCAGATTCTGTAGAGTGGCCGAGTCTCGATTTCGCAGAGGTCCAGAAGAGGAAGAAAAATTACACGGCTGCTGCCTCTTGTGCCGCGCCCCTTCCTCCTTAGACAATGTGTCCTTTCTGCGCCTCCTCGGCCCAGGTAGAGTTCGGCTGCCAGGGCCTCCATGTACCTCCTGGTGCCAGGAGTACCTGGAATACAGCGGCCTGCCCAGCGCGCCGTCGGGTCCCGAGGTACCTGCGCTCGTGTCCACCTGCCGATCAGCTAATGGCTGCAAATGTGGGGCGTTGGCGCATTCAGACACTCCAATCTGTCCCTTGAGCTCGAGCCGTTGCGAAAATAAACATAAAAATAAAAATAAGACCCGGCATCGACACAGTCAGACACACGTGAGAAGCCCCGTGGAGGCGAACAAAGCACATCTGCACACACGAGCGGTTTCAACCCGAGGACACACCTCGTATTGCGCTGCACGGCCGGCGGCTCTGGATCCAAGGCGCCAAGACAACAACCTAAAATTGCAGACAAACTTGAAAGAGATCGCATTCCATCATGGGCCGCACAACTTATGCTTGTTTGCAGCAAATACAAGAGGACGACACGCCGTGGCGCAAGCTGCCGCCCGGATACAGCGATCTGTGCATCTATCCAGAGGCTTCCACACGGCCCTTCCCAGCTTAGAGAGTCCCCATCGTCGGCGATTCCATCCTGGCCGGCGATGCAGTCGACTTGCGCCGCGGCGGGACCACCGTCGGGAGCTCCACCGGCGCCACGGCCGGTGTTGGCTGCTGTGGTGGAGGCGGGGGCGACACCGTGCTGCCGGCAGTGTTAGCACAGACGGGAGAACAGTTTGTCGCGTGCATCAGGGCCTACTAGAACTGCAGCTCCTTGTCGCCGCCATACGACCGCGACGGCCGGTACACGGACGGATGGCTGCGCAGCGGCTGCGGCGAGTGCTGCGGCGTCCCGTACGAGAGGGCCAGGCCGATGTCGCTATGGTAGGGATGCATCATGGCAGCCGCGCCCATCGGCGGGCTCGCGTGGACCGGCGCGTACGGACTGGCCTGTCTGGCGCTGCCCGGCGCCGCGTACAGCGTGTCCAGGTCGACCATGTGGGGAGCCAGGCCGCCGTCGGTGCTGTGGGCGCTGTAAAACGGCGGCAGGACGTGTCCTGGGCTTCCGTATCCCTCTCCTCGCCTCCACCGTCGGCGGCGGCGGCCTCGTGCGGCCTCACCTCCCCAGCCTGTCGGGTGTGACGGCTGGTGCTGTCGCGGGCGACGGCGGAGGATGACGGCCGTGGCGGCCACGGCGAGTCCCAGGGCGGCCAGCACGCCAAAGACGATGCCGGCAATCTTGCCGGCAGAGAGGGATGGCGACGATGATGACGATGAGGAGGAGGACGACGACGACCCCTCGGACGGCAGCGGATCGCCAGGCGAGATCTGAAAGGTCGTGTTGGCCAAGAACTCTTCCTGCATCTCCAGCGTCCAAGTGGCATTCTGTCGGGGTGAGCGCGGGCGCGAAGGAGAGGAGGGAACGGACGCAGGAGGCTCACCGGGTTGACGACGCCAATCATGTGCTCCGTAACGCACGAGTCGGGAGCTGAGCAGTAGTAAAAGATGGGCTCCGAGTCGTTGACGCGGACACGGTATTTGGGGCTCTTGGGGGTTGTGAGCCTTGTCAGGACTGCGAGCCAGGGAGCAAGGAGGAGAGAGAGAGAGAAAAAGAAGGAAAAGAAGGAAAAAAAAAGAAACTTGCTGTGGCTTGGTTGTACACCTGCGTCGGCACGAAGCCGCTGAAGAAGCCCATCCGGTTGATGCCCGTGTCCTCGTACGGGATGCAGGGATGCGCGAAGCCGCTGCGGGCGACCGAGTGGTTGCCGGGATAGAAGTTGAACTCGACCACGTCGCCGACGCTGGCCGTGATGTTGTCGGGCTCGAACCGGAAGCCGTTCTGCGCGGTCAGCGGGGCGGCCTTACGGACGGGAGACAGGAAACCTACTGCTGCCACGGCGATGGTGTGCGTGGCGGCTGCCGCCGTCGATGTGGCCGACGAGGACGTCGCCAGGATCGTCGACGTGGCATCGCGCGCGGCATGGCATTCCGCCGCCGCGGTTGTCGGCCGGAGGCAGCCGCTCGCTGCTGCTAGCAGCACGGAGAAGTACAGCAGCATCGTCGGGAGCCCGGGCAGCCGTGATGGCGCTGTGATGCTGATGTTTTTTTTTCTTATTGTCGTTGATGCTTTTGGGCAACGTAGGTCCCTTTTTTGCTAGACGCGCCCGTTGCGTTCGAGTGTGACGGAGAGGAGAAGCAGGGCATCGCAGAGGCCGGACAGGAAAAGACAAAGAACGGCAGACATGTCCCGTCTGCATCATCCATCCTAGAGGAGAGACCATGTCTGGCAGCAGACGGACGACGGAAAGAAAGATGGGAGCAGCCACACGAAACGACGAACCGGCCGTCTTTCACTGGCCAGACGGAAGAGGCAAGATTCGGCGCCCAAAGGGAGGGCAGGTTGAAGAAGCTGTTCTTGGCCAACGACAAAGGGGGACAAGTAAAAGAAAGGTTTGGCCACGGTGAACGTGCTAGCATTGGCGACAAGGACAGAATGTATACTGCGTGAGCTCGGATCTTGAACTGCGTCTTGAACAGCCCCGTTATCGTCACCCGGGCGCGACAGGTAGCTGTCTCTCTTGGCGCCTCCCCTCAGTCCATCCTTCAAGGTCTGGCATCTTGGGCAAGCGGCGGTCGAAGGGAAGCGGAGGGAGAGAGCGGACGGCGATGTGAGGACCAAAGGTGGAAATACGGTCGAGGTAAGCATTAAAGGAAAAAGCAGAGTGAGAGAAACAACAGTGTGGGAAGGAGCGATGGGGAAGGGCTATAAGCCTACTTCTATTAATAAGCCTACTTCTATTAATTTCAAGACTTTGGTTTTATTCCCTCCACAGTACCAACAGGAGCCTTGGGCAATGTTCTCGCACGAGTTGCCTCATCATGACGACCGGATTATTGAAAGCAACCCTTCTGTTCAAGCCTTCCTGTTGGAATCTTGGCAACTGTCGGGAGTACATTTACTCCAAATGCAACCCATATTAGTTTTTCCTCCTGACAATAGGAAGGCAAACCCTGAGATATCTAGACATTTTCTCTTCGTTCCATCTACCAGCAACCATTCTAGATTTACCACCGTCGTTCTACGTCGTAGCCCATTCATCAGTGCCGATGTACAGCGGAAGCAGCAACAGCCGGTCGAACAGGCAGTGTCCGATCAAAGCCATGTCAGGCAAGATTCAGCCAATAGATTGCATTTGGAGCCCGTCCATGATAGAATAGCCTCAGGTCGCCTGAAATGAAACATGCCGCGACATCTACCGTAGAATTACAGTCCGTGAGAACACCCGTTCGCCCAGCTAGAGAAACGACAGGAAAGAAGGGAAAAAAGAAAGACAGAGCCATTGGTATCTTTGACGGCCTCCATGATCTATGTGCACACTCCGATCTTGACACACACACACACACACACTCACACACACAACCGCATCACTGCGTCTTGGCCTTTTTGGCGGGCGGACGGGCGGACGAGAAGAGCTCGCTGTCGACGAGCAGACGCCACATGCACCACAGGTAGCAGAGGGCGAAGCCGGCGGCGCCGATGCCGACGTTGGCGACGACCCAGAGGTCGGGCTTGTCGGGCGGGGGGGCGGCAAAGTGCTCGAGGACGTGCCAGACGGTCATGGCGAGGTAGAAGGGGCCGTGCAGCAGGGTGGGCAGCCAGAGGGTGCCGGGGCCGGCGGGATCGCCGGTGGGATCGGGGCCGGAGCCGGAGCCGGAGCCGCGGTAGACGGCGAGCGAGGTGGGCGGCAGGCCGAGCAGAAAGGCCCAGAGCAGGGTGAGGACGGCGTAGGGGACGCGCAGGTCGACGCGCTGCAGCAGGGGGAAGAGGGTCCAGGCGGCGAGCAGGTTGGCGAAGCCGACCCAGGCGCGGGTGGTGCGGCCGAGGCCGCCGGCGCCGGCGAGCAGCAGGGTCATGGGCAGCAGCGGCAGCAGCACGCTCTTCTCGTGGACCTGGTAGCTGAAGAGGAAGAAGCCCCAGGCGGAGGCGGCCAGGGCGAGCGGCAGCAGCAGGCGGCGCGGGCGCAGCAGCAGGACGGCGCTGGGCGGCAGGACGGCGGCGAGGGTGGCGACGAGGGAGGCGCGCTGCAGCAGGGCGGGCGGGTAGGCGCGCAGCTTGACGAGCACGTTGGCGGCGCACCAGAAGTTGGCCACCTTGTCCTCGAAGAGGCCGCGGGCAAAAGGGAAGACGCGGTGGACGAGCTGGGCGAGCTGTTGGAGGAGGGCGTAGGCGGGGGTGGTGGAGGCGGTGGAGGCGGTGGAGGCGTCGACGGGCGAGGTCGGACTCAGGTAGGTGGCGGTGGCCGGCCAGCGGAGGAGGATGGCGTCGACGAGCTGCTGGAGGACGGGCAGTGCGAGCCCGGGCTGGGGCCGGACGCCGGCACGGAGGTCGTAGAGGGTGCCGAGGGCGAGGGGGAGCAGCAGCAGAGCAAAGGCGGCGAGGGTGGTGGCGGCGACGGCGAGCAGGCGGGCCGGGCCGCGGGAGCCGGCGCGCAGACAGCTGCCGAGCAGATAGGCAAAGACGGGCAGGGCGTAGTAGAGGGCCATCTGCTTGAAGCCGAGGGCGGCGACGAAGAAGACGGAGGCCCAGAGCAGGCGGTCGGCCAGCATGCTGGAGAGGCTGGCGGTGACGAGGCCGAGCATGACGGTGTTGTACTGGAAGTGGACGTGGTCGACCAGCAGGACGGCCGGCTGCAGCAGGACGGCGGCGAGGGCGAGGGCGGCGGTCCAGGAGGCGCCGCTGCCGCTGAGGCGGCTGAAGCGGCGGACGAAGACGACGACGGCGGGCACGTAGACGACGTACTCGGAGACGAGGACGGTGGCGCGCATGTAGACCTTGAGGGCGGGGTCCTGGAGGCCGCGGGAGGAGCCGAGGGCGAACCAGGCCGGGTCGATGAGGGCGCCGAGACGGCCGAGCAGCCAGCTGTGGTAGGCGGTCAGGGGGGGGTAGTCGAGGCCCCAGTAGTCGAGGTCGTAGAAGTACCATTGGGAGACGGGCAGGTGGGTGGTGATTTCCATCCAGTGGCGTTGGGCTTCGTAGTCGCCGTAGAGGGGGGGTTTATTGAAGCCTGGGGGGGGTTAGCGGGGGTGGGGGGGGTGAGGAGGGGGGAGAGGAGGAGGGGGGAGAGGAGGAGGGGGAGAGGGAGAAGAGAGGGAGAGGGAGTGTGTGAATGAGAGTGAAAGAGAGTGGAAGAGAGAGAGGGAGAGAGAGGGAGAGAGGGAGAGAGATGGGGAGAGGGAGAGAGATGGAGAGAGGGAGAGAGATGGAGGGAGAGGGAGTGAGAGAGAGAGGGAGGAGAGAGAGAGGGGGAGAGGGAGAGAAGAAGAGAGAGGGAGAGTGTGAATGAGAGTGAAAGACAGTAAAGACAGAAAAAGACAAGAGACAGAGTCAATGACAGGGAGAGAGGATGAGAAGACGAGAGTGAAGAGGAGTGGAAGACGACGAAAGACAAGTGAAGACGATGGATGACAGCCCAGGAACAAATGTGAAAAACACACAACACAACCACACAACAACACAACTCCAACTCCCACCTCACCCACCTGAATATCCCCAGAGTCCAGCGGCCCAGCGAAACAGCCCGGCGGCCATCAGGATCAGCGGCAGCAGCTCCCACTGCGACGCCGCCCCGCGCGCCGGCCACAGGAAGGCGGCCAGCGGAAAGGCCGGCGTGCGCGCGAGGCCGTCGGGCGTGCGCGGGCTCTTGGCCGGCCTGCTCTTGGCCACGGCCGTGCTGCTGCTGCTGTCATTGGCGTTGGCGTTGGTGTTGCCGCCGACCGCAGCCGTCTTCTTGGCCGGCCTGCGGCGCGGCTTGTGGGGAGAGGGGCCGACCATGGGGGCGGCGAAGAGAAGCGGATCGATGGCAGCCGGCAGTGGGAGCGGGTGGTGGCGCGTGTGGGTGGTTTGCCTCGGTCTTTTTGTCGTCCTTCGTTTGCTCGATTGAGCTCTGCTCGATGCTCCCGAAAATGTGGCCAGAAAAGACGGGGGTCCGCAGCTATGTAAGCAAGGCGGATGCGCCTTCCTTTTCAGGCCCCACCGCGGCCCCCACGTGGCACGGCCTCGTACCTTTGAACATTGCGACGACATTGACGACATTGAAGGCATCGACGACATTGACGGCATCGACGGAATCTGCAAGACACCATCAGCATCGTCACAGGTCAACCCTCTCCACCGCCCCCTCCACCGTTTCTACCGCCTCCTCTCCTCCCACCACCTCCACAACCCCCCCCCCCCCCCCCCCCCCCCCCCCCCCCCCCCCCCCCCCCCCCCCCCCCCCCCCCCCCCCCCCCACCCCCCCCCCCCCCCCCCCCCCCCCCCCCC